>PITB01021683.1:0-28586 GCA_004024585.1 Paradoxurus hermaphroditus | reverse complement strand
GGTTAAGGCTGGTAGGTGAGGAGGGCGCAGAACTGGGGGGTTTGTACTTGGCGTGAGGAGTGCGATGCTTTGTGCATTCTGCGAGAAGTCATTTGATGTTTTAAAAATCATGCGGTTTATGTCTAGGAAGATGATTCTGATTTGCAGATCTGAGTGCTTCTTTACCCTGGTTGCGCTTAAAATATATAGGTATTGAGTGTCTCAGACGGGTAAGTGTCCATTCTTGATTTCAGTTCCGGTCATGATCTCGAGGTCTGTGGGTTCCAGCCCCGAGTTGGGCTCTGCGCTGACAGCTCGGAGCCTGCTTGCGATTCTCCGTCTCCTCTCTCTCTGTCCCCCCTCCCCACTCACTCTCTCTTTCTCTAAGTAAATAAATATATGTTGGTATCCAGTCGCTGTCCTTAGAGTTTCTGATTTACTTAACAGGTAATTCAGTAATTAAGTGCAATGGAACCCAAGCACTGGTGTTTCTAGAAAACACTTCCAGGGGCGCCTGGGTGGCTCAGTCGGTTAAGCGTCCGACTCCAGCTCAGGTCCATCTCACAGTTTGTGAGTTCAAGCCCCGCGTCGGGCTCTGTGCTGCCAGCTCAGAACCTGGAGCCTGCTTCAGACTCTGTGTCTCTTCCCTCTCTCTGCTCCTCCCATGCTCATGCTCTTGCTCTGTCTCTCTCCGTCTCTCAATAATAAATAAAAACGTTAAAGAAAATAAACATTATAAACATTAAAAAAAAGAAAACACTTCCAGGCGATTTGACCGTACAGCTGCGGCGAAAGGTAACATCTGGAGACATTTGGGGTTGTCCCATCTGGAGAAGAGGGTGCTCCTGGCAGTCGGTGGGTAAAGGCAGGCTGCTGCTCGCCGTTCGTCATTGCACAGGGCAGGCGGCCCCACAACAATGGTCTAGCCTTCAGTGTCCACGGCGCTGCGGTTGGGGACCCCGGGCTGCAGGACACGCTCCCTGGAGGCGGGACACGAGCGTTGGAAGGCAGATGCCAGGGAGGCAGAGGCTGATGGTCTGGAAGGGGGATTCATTCGATGGTCCTGCGGGGCAGGCCGTAGCGGGCAGGTAAGGCACCTCAGAAACAAAAGCAGAGTCGAGGGTTGTCCAGGCCATTCGAATGCTCCCTGGGCTTTTAAAAAATATTTGTTTTTGAGAGAGAGAGAGAGAGAGAGACAGAGCGTGAGCAGGTGAGGGGCAGACAGAGAGGGAGACACAGAATCCGAAGCAGGCTCCAGCTCTGAGCCGTCAGCACAGAGCCTGATGCGGGGCTCGAACTCATCAACCGTGAGATCATGACCTGGAGCTGAAATTAAGAGTCTGATGTTCACCCGACTGAGCCGGCCAGGCGGCCCCGCTTCCTGGGCTGCCGACTGGGGAGGGCAGAACTGGATTTGAGTACCGAGGAGGGTGTGGTGCTGGAGAGGCTGTGCGGGTCGCCAGGGTGAGAAGGCACGGGTCAGCCGGCCTGGCCTCCGTGTGGCCGGGCTTGTTGGTCAAACAGCCGCGGGGTTCTGGGTCACTCTGCCCGTCTTTGTGGAGCAAAGGACTGATCTTTATCATCCCCCCGGGGAGCCTTCTCCGGCTTAAAGGAAAATTCCAGCCCGGGAGCTCCTGCGCAGTGAGTGACAGCTCCTTAAAGTGAGGAGTGGCGTGGGCGTGGGGGGTGGGGTGTCGGGGCGTCAAAGCCTGTCCTGTCTGCTCCCCTGCGATGTCGGGGTTCCCTGGCACCCCTGCTGTCACGCTGCAGCTGGTTGGCTTCCGAGAGAGGGAACAAGGGGCCCACGCCCGCCCCCCGCCCCCGCCCCTGTCCCCCAACACGGGGTCACCGGGTGGGGGCGCCAGCGCCGCCTGGCCGTGCGCATGTATCTGTGCCCCAGAGCGGGATTTGGCGGCGTCTGGCTGGGAGCCACCCTTGACATTTGCAGGCGGGGAAGGCCGGCCTCGGCCTCGGCCCCAAGGGCCGCCCACGGCCGCCAGGGGGCGGTGTGAGAGCTGGAGGCCGTTGGGAGCTGAAGGGCAAGGGTTTCTCGCTGGCTCCCCGGAGAGCCTGGAAACGGCGGGGCTTCTCTCTCCTGGGCGATGGGCACAGGGGTGTTTCCTCTTGGGGTGGACGCTTGAACCCAGAGTCTGCTAGTGTGTTCTGGCTGCTGTGACGAAGTACCGTGGGCTCGGTGGCAACAGAAATGTATTTCCTCACTGCTCTGGGGGCTGGAAACACGAGACCAGGGGTGGACAAGGTTGTCGTTGAGGCTCTGAGGCCTCTCTCTCCTTGGCCTGCAGACGGCCAAGAAGGCGGCCGCCTTCTCCCTGTGTCGTCAGGTGGTCCTCCCTCCGTACGTGCCTGTGTCCTCATCTCCTCCTCTTCCTCTTTTTTAAAAATGTTTATTTATTTATTTATTTTTAAAAAGTTTTAATGTTTTAATTTTATTTTTGAGACACATAGAGATGGAGCATGAGCAAGGGAAGGGCAGAGAGAGAAGGAGACACAGAATCTGAAACAGGCTCCAGGCTCCGCACTGTCAGCACAGAGCCCGACTCGGGGCTCGAACTCACAGACTGTGAGATCATGACCTGAGCTGAGGTCGGCCGCCTAACCGACTGAGCCACTCAGGCACCCTTGTTTATTTATTTTTGAGAGAGAGAGGGACAGAGGGGAAGGGCAGAGAGAGGGAGACAGAGCATTTGAGGCTGGCTCTGTGCTCACAGCGGACAGCCTGATACGGGGCTTGAACTTGTGAACCGCGAGGTCGTGACCTGAGCCCAAGTCAGACACTTTACCGACTGAGCCACCCAGGCGCCCCTGATTTCCTCGTCTTATCAGGACACAGTCCTCTGGGACTAGGGCTCACCTGATGACCTCATTTTAGCTCACTTCCCACTTCAAGACCCTGTTCCCCCTAGTCCGCTCCCATTCTGAGGCGCTCGGAGTTAGGGCTTGGACATCCAAAGCCCACAACAGCCCACAGCGGAGTCTCTCAAGAATTTCCTTGGGGGACTGGGGCGACCCCTCCGAGGAGTTCATACAAGGGAAGTTCCGAGGCAAATTGAGTGGAATCCCAGCGGGTTGAACTCCCTCGGAATGTTCTCGAGGTTCACGTGACACACCCTCCCACCGGCCCTCCTTTTCTGGGAAGGGTGACATACCTGCCTGAAAGAAATGTGACTCCCTCATTGTGTTTTTAAAAATAACTCTCATTATTCCTCCTCTGAAGATTATTTTCAAACTCTTTATAACTAGCCTTTTTTTTTTTTTTTTTAACGTGAAGAGAAGGAATTCAATCTGCTGACTTTCTACTGGGTTTCTAACTCATAAGGCAATGTCTGTCTCTTCTTCCATATCTCGGCCCCCTGTTCCTATGAAACATTGTTATCTCATCCAAGAGTTTTTTTTTTTTTTTTTTTAAAGTTTACTTATTTTCAGGGGCACCTGGATGGCTCAGCTGGTGAAGAGTCAGACTCTTGGTTTCGGCTGAGGTCGAGGTCTCACGGTTCACGGGATTGGACGCCATGTCGATCAGCACGGAGCCTGCTTGGGATTCTCGCTCTTCCTGTCTCTCTGCCTCTACGCCTCCCCGCCTCAGGATAAATAAATAAACGTTTTTCAAAAGTTTCAAAGAGAGAGAGGGTGTGCACGCACATGAGTGAGAGAGAATCCCAACGAGACTCGGTGCGAATGGCGCAGACGGGGGCTCCAGCCCGGGAACCGAGAGATCACGACCCGAGCCCAGATCAAGAGTTGGACGGTTAGCCACCCGAGCCACCCAGGTGCCCTGCGTTAAGAATTTTCGTTGGATAAATGTGGGATTTCACCTGGCAGCTAATGTGAGCGAGGGGAGGCCGCCTGAGCCCTCACACCAGAAAACCAGGCATGTCTTGGAGTAGCATATAAATCCGAGGCTCCCGGTTGGTTGAGAACTGCAGAAGGAGTGACCCCCCGCCGCCCACGGCTCCTGGGTTCCCCCATGTCCAGGAGAAGCGGCCTCCTCTCGGCCCCTCCAGCGCCCCTTTGCTCCTTCTCTACTGCAGGCTCTCGGCTGACCCAGTGGGCAAGACGCTGCAGAAGGCCAAGGATGGCAGCTCTGACTGGAGCTGGATAGTTTCTGTTCCGGAACGATCCGTGAGCCGAGAAAGTGGCTGGGCACATGGAACACGCACTCAGTCCTGCTCCCTTGCGTGAGCCTTCACCTCCAAGGCAGCTGGGTCCATCTCTGTCTATCGCTCTCTCTTTAAAATTTTTATTCTATTGTGGGGGGCGCCTCGGTGGCTCAGTCGGCTCAGCATCCGACTCTCGATTTCGGCTCAGGTTGTGATCTCATGGTTGGTGAGTTCGAGCCCCGCGTTGGGCTCTGTGCTGACATGGCGGAGCCTGCTTGGGATTCTCTCTGTCTCCATCATTTTCTACCCCTCCCCTCCCCCCCACCGGATAAAGAAATAAACTTAAAAAAAATAAAACTTTTTACCTTATTGTGGTAAGAACACCTACCTGGAGTATCTACCCCCTTAAAAATTGAAGTGTACAAACAACATTGCCAACAACTATCTATTGTTAATAGATGCAATATTGTAGAGTCCCTCTCCAGAGCTTATTCGCCTTGCTTGACTGAAACTCGACGCTTGTTGGTTGGCAGCTCAACTCCCATTTCCCTTGCCTGTTGGGGACCCCCGCGGAAGCGGGATCTCGCGGTCTTTCTGTGACTGGCTTACCTCACTTAGCGACAGGTTCTCCGCAGCCAGAGTTCTCCGGGGGCCTTCTTACTGTGGAATACTGCAGAACTTCCTTCCTCCTAAGGGCCGGCGGGTGTCCCATTGTGTGTCTGTGCCTGCTCCTTTGTCGATGGACATTTAGGCTGTCGCCTCGTCTCGGCTGTGGCGAGCGGTGCTGCCGCCAACCTGGCAGTGCTGATATCTCTTCGAGACCCTGACTTCAAGTCTTTTCTGCGGATACCCACAAGTGGGGTTGCTGGTAATTCTTGTTTTAATTTTTTTAAACAGAGTCTACTGATTTGTTTTTTTTTTTTTAATGTTTATTTATTGACAGAGAGAGACAGAGCATGAGCAGGGGAGGGGCAGAGAGAGAGGGAGACACAGAATCCAAAGCAGGCTCCAGGCTCTGAGCCGTCAGCACAGAGCCCAACACGGGGCTCGAACTCACAAACCGCGACATCATGACCTGAGCCGAAGTCGGACCCTCAACCGACTGAGCCACCCAGGCGCCCCTAGTTTTAATTTTTTGAGGAACCTTCATCCTGTTTCCCACTGCAACGGCCCCATTTTCGCATTCCCACCAACGGTGCGTGAGGGTTCCAAGTTCAATCCCTTCCCTTCCCTGCGGAGAGAATCCCTTCTCAGGCCACCCCTCCCTTCCCGTTCGGCCTCCATGCATATATTTTTTTTGGGGGGGGGGAATCTTCTCAGTCATCATTTTCTTTTCCTGGCTATTTCTTTTCCAGTTCCAGTCTGCACCTTCCCTAATTTTTTGGTGCCTAATTCAGCCTGCAAGTGCCAGCTTCGAAATACTCTCCGCATAGCCTGATACTAAGTGCTTTAAACGCTTAATCTCATGTAATCTCCGCCACATCCCTCTGATGATATAGGTACTGTAGTCAGCTCCGTGTTACGGAGAAGTGAGTCTTAGTGAAATTTAGCAGTCGGTCTAGCCTGTTTACTGGGCAGGGATTTGAACTGGGCTTTTTCTGCGCCCCAATCACTGGTATTTATCTTAGTTAACTTTTTTTTTTTAATTTAAATTTTTTTTTTACATTTATTTATTTTTGAGAGACAGAACATGAGCAGGGGAAGGGCAGAGAGAGAGGCAGACACAGAATCCGAAACAGGCTCCAAGCTCTGAGCCACCAGCACAGAGCCCGACGCGGGGCTCGAACTCACAGTCCATAAGACCATGACCTGAGCTGAAGTCGGCCGCTTAACCGACTGAGCCACGCAGGCGTTCCTTAGTTAACTTTTTATTTCCATACCGTGTCTTCCCAATCCTCCACGGACCTGGAGTAAGTTTCTACCTTGTTGTAACCGCCCCCCCCCCCAACAGTGCCGGGCAGTTAGTAGTGTTCAATCAATGCCTGCATTTGAACGGTAAATAGAGCAGGGTTTTTATTCCCAGGCATCTAAACAGAGCCCTGCATGCCAGGTTTCAAAGCTGCATGAATTCTTGGAAACCTACTGACCTCACGGATTCTAACCATAAGCGCTAACACAAACGTCTCCCGATAAAGTGTGTATCTTCATGCTGGTTCCGTATCTTTACGAGTCTGTAACATTTATCTGTCCTTGTGAAGCATTTTTACACAATTGCTTAAGGAGATATTCTAAGAGATTCCAAAACTGTGTCAGTTACTCGGGCACATCCTACCAGCGTCCCCGTTTTATGGTACAGGAGGGACATCCAGAGAGGTTAAGTGACATCCTGCAGTTGGTGGAGAAATGAAACCCCACGAGGCTGTCAGAGTCGTGGGTTTTCCTTCACACGCACTGAGCAAAGTCTAAAAGGTCAAGGGCTGTACAGAGCGGGGGCGTGCCGTTTTATTAAAAAGCAGGAGAATGATGATATAACCGAGTTAGCGAAATGGAGGGGAAGTGGGTGGATCAGTGACCCGTTTCGGGTTGGGGCGCAGCTGGCACGCAGACGGGCTGGGGTTGAGGCCCAGCCCTCCGGGAGGGTCCAGCGGGCTGGAGGCGGGAGAGGGCTTCTGGCCAGGGGAGGACAGGAGGGCTCTTTGTTCCTACCTTTGTTCCTTCCTTCGTATTTCATGCTTCTGCTGCTGCTGCCCCTGGAGCCCGGAATGCCCCGGCCCCCCTGTGTCCCCGCTTCTCTGGTCCCTGGTTCCCGTTCATCTTTTGAAGACTCACTCCAGCAGTCCACACTCCCGGCACTGTTGCGTTCTCATGACACCAGGAACTCACCTTTGCCATTGTTCTTCCCGTGTCGTCCTGTAATATCGTTGCACCAGACGATGCACGCCGTGGGCGCTGGGGCCACGTTGCCTTGTCTTTGGTTTTCCTGAGTCAACTGTGACTGCTTGTTGAGTGACTGACTGACCGTTGCAAGCACACGGCAGGCTTGGGGATGCATGGTTTCTTCATGAGTGAGTGGTTTCCCCGGGGGGACATGGAGCTTGAAACCTCTGCTTTGTCAATTCCCATCATAAACATTGACAAGAGAAACATCCAGGTTGCCTTCCCCCCCCCCCCATATTCTCTTTATTCTCTTTTAATTAAAAAAAAATTTTTAAACCTACATCCCAGTTGGTTAGCATATGGTGCAATAATGATTTTAGGAGTAGAATCCAGTGATCCATCCCCTACGTATAACACCCAGTGCTCATCCCAGCAAGTGGCCTCCTTAGTGCCCCTTGTCCGTTTAGCCCATCTCTCCGGGTTGCCTTTTTTAAAGTGTGCCAACCTGTCCAGTTTGTTTTAAAATATCCTCCAGTTGATTTTACTTCCATTTAATTTTTTCAAGTGGAAAACTATTCTTTATTAGTCACAATTAAAAAAAAAATACTCTAACGACCACCAGGGCTGTCCTTGGGGCTGCCTCCCCGCGGCTCTCTCTTCCTCGGACAGTTCGCGGTTTCTGTTGGTTTCAACTCTCTCTTCGATACTCACGACGAATTCACACCTCTGACCCCTATCTCTTTCGAACTCGGGACGTTCATCCCCCACCCCCTGCCGGACCAGGTGGCTCGCTCGGTCCGCGTTCCAAAGCAGAGGCGCTTGCTTTCAGAAGGTGCTCCTTCCTTTCCATGTTCCGCATTTCCTATTTTGGTAACTGGCAACTCTGATCACAGGAGTTACAAACTTTGCCACCCTCGCCGAACCAGTCAATCACTTGCGAGTGCAGTTCACTCGAGTTAACTAGGGCTCTAAAAACCATCCCTTCTATTATCTTTCATGCCCCTGCCTTCATTTATTTATTAATTCCTGCAGCAGCTGCTTAGTGTCACCCGTGGGTCAGGCACTGTCCCGGGCAGTCGGAATAGAGCATCAGACAGTAACGGACACGAGACCTGCCCTTGAGGCGCCTACTTTCTGGGATCGAGGGAGTCACGCAATAAACAGTGCAATCCATAGGCAGATAGTTTCCTCCGTTAGAAGGCGAGA
The DNA here is from genome assembly GCA_004024585.1 of Paradoxurus hermaphroditus. NCBI lineage: Eukaryota > Metazoa > Chordata > Mammalia > Carnivora > Viverridae > Paradoxurus > Paradoxurus hermaphroditus. The sequence continues at coordinate 20,466 of PITB01021683.1, read as the reverse complement.
GCTATAGAAAAAGGAAGGAATGCCAGGGGTGGAGTTCCAAGTTGTAGCATTAAGCAGGATGCTCTCGGGCCTCCTGAGAATGTTAGCTGAAGGAGGTGGCGAGCGAGCGAGCTACACAGGTCCTTGGGAAGAGTGGTCCAAGCACAGGGAATAGCCAGAGCAAAGGCCCTGGGGCAGGAGGCTGGTACGCGCTTGGCACGGCCAGAAAGCAGCCAGGTGGCCATTGCGGCTGGATCGGAGGCAGCCAGGTGGGCGGTTGTGGGAGAAGAGTCAGGGGAGAAGGGGTCCCGGCCACGTACACCAGCAGGGGAACTTTGCCATTGTCTCTGAGTGGGATAGCCTTTGCAGAGGTTCAAGCAGAGGAGTGACATCTTCTAGAATAATCGATAGACTCGCCTCGGCTGCTCCCCTGAGAAGAAACCGTGGGGCAGAAGTGGCAAGCGCGGGAGCCCCACCATTTCTTGCCTGGACCATTGCAGTAGCTTCGAATGGTTGTCCCCACTCGTGTCTCCCTTGGCAAGCTTCCTCACTCTTCAGCGTTCTTCTGTCCGTCACGGACCACACTCTGCAGACACGGGCTGGATCCAGTCGCTGCTGGAGCAAAATTCACGCTCCGGGAATGGCATTCGAGGCCCTTTGTGGTCTGGCTCCCGCCTGTCGTTCCGGCTTCGTCTGCCCCTGTTTTCTGTCCGTCTCTCACTCTGGCTGGGCTCTGTCTTCCTGCACCTCTGATCCTCTCGTCCTCTCACGTTCTGTCCAGCAAAATCCTTTCTCGCTGAGGGCCACCTTCGCTCCTAGGCCTGCGCAGCGTCTCCAGGCCAGAACGCATCTCTCTGAGCACCGCCCCCCCCCAACCCCCCACCCCGGCGAGGGCGCTCGTGTCGGTGAAGCTCATGGCAAAGGCCGGTTGGGTTGTGGTTACTCTGTGCCCGGCGGGCTCCGGACTGCTGCGCTCTCCGTGCGGCAAAAAGCGCCCCCCCCCCACTTCCGCTCAGCTTTTGAACCAGTTCTTCTGGTCAGCCAGCTTTTCGGGTTCTGTTTTGCAGATCGAAGCGCTCGTGAAGGACATGCAGAACCCAGACACGGGCGTCAGGATGCAGAACCAGAAGGTGCTGGTCACCAGCGTCCCTCACGCCATGACAGGTAACGTATCCTGTGACTTAGCCTTGGCCTGGAACCATCCACACGCAGGGGATGGCAGCCTATGGCTCGAGGCCCGAGTTCAGCCCGTGGCCTGTGTTTAGACAGAAAGTTTTATCGGAACGCATCCGCGGCCCTGCTTGCGTATTAACTTTGGCTGCTTTTCCGCCACGATGACAGTTACCTAGTTGTGCAGAGACTGAATTATGGCCCCCCCCCGCCCCCCGAGTGAAAATATTCACAGCCCTTTACAGAGTAAGTTTGCCGACTCCTGGACCACAGGCTCCTTGTGAGGAAGGGGTGAGAAAGGAAAGGAGAAAAAGAATCAGCAGGTCGCTTTGCGAAGCCATCCCCCGAGGAGGTCATTTAAAAAGTGTTTACTGTCGCTTTCTGTTCGCCTCGTTTTAATGAAATCAGGTAGCATGTTGAGCGCTGTTTGGCAGAAAAAAAAATTGGTCTTTGCTCCACCTTTTTCTGATTCATACTGACACCTCTCTTTTTTTAATTAATTAATTAATTAGTTAATTAATTAAAAAATTTAAATGCGAGTTAGGGGTGCCTGGGGGGCTCAGTCGGTTAAGTGTCTAACTTCAGCTTAGGTCATGATCTCACGGTTTGTGGGTTTAAAGCCCCATGTCGGGCCCTGTGCTGACAGCTCAGAGCCTGGAGCCTGCTTCAGATTCTGTGTCTCCCTCTCTCTCTCTGCCCCTCCCCCACTCATGCTCTGTCTCTCCGTCTCTCAAAAATAAATAAAAATGTTAAAAAAAACATTTAGTTTTAGTTTAGGTAACACACAGTGTAATAACGGTTTCAGGAGTAGAATTCAGTGATTCGTAGAGCACCCAGTCCCTAAAAGTGCCCTCCTTTATGCCCATCAGCCATTTAGCTGACCCCCCCCCAGCCTAAACCCCTTCAGCACCCCTCAGTTTGTTCTCTGTATTTAAGAGTCTCTTATGGGTTGCCTCCCTCTCTCTTTTTATTTTATTTTTCCGTCCCTTCTCCTATGTTCATCAGTTTTGTTTCTTAAATTTCACATGAGTGAAATCATATATTTATCTTTCTCTGACTGACTTATCTCGCTTAGCATAGTACCCTCTAGTTGTTGCAAATGGCAAGATTTCATTCTTTTTCGTCGCCGAGTAATACTCCGTTGTATATCTACACCACATCTTCTTTATCCATTCATCCTTCGATGGACATCTGGGCTCTTTCTATAATCTGGTTATTGTTGATAGTGCCGCTGTAAACATTGGGGGCGCAGGTACCCCTTCAAATCGGCATCTTTGTATCCTTTAGATAAAGACCCGATAGCTCAATTGCCGGGTGGTAGGGTCGTTCTATTTTTAATTTTTTGAGGAATCTCCATACTGTTTTCCAGAGCGAGTTTGCATTCCCACCAGCGGTGCGAGAGGGTTCCCCTTTCTCGGCGTCCTCGCCAACATCTGTTGTTGCCTGAGTCGTTAATTTTAGCCACTCTGACTTGCATGAGGTGGTGTCTCACCGTGGTTTTGATTTGTATTTCCCTGATGATGAGCGACGTCGAGCGTCGTTTCATGCATCCGTTAGCCCTCTGAATATACCGACACCCGTCTTAACTGCCCCACGGGGAGGGACGCCCGGGTCTCCTTTCTCTGGACGTGGGATAAATGAGCATCAGTTTGAGGCTTAGAAAGGGCTGAACCGTGAAATAAGAATGAATTTTGATGAACACGTTGCCTATGTTGTACGAGTTTGGTTTTCCAGTGAAGGGTGTGTTTCCTCCTGAGACGTCGTGTCTGCAGAAACAGACCGCTTCTCCAGGCACAAGCCTGGGACCCGCCGCTCTGTTCTGCTTCTCGCGCACCCTCCCTCTCTCCCCCACCGCGACCTGACTGTCTGTCCAGTTACCTGGGTAGCTCCAGGGCTCAGCAGCGCTGTCGGCCAGGCAGGGGAGAGGTTTCGTAGAAGTTTGCGGAAAGCGTGCGTCAGCGCTGGCCTCGCACTGTGCAGGGAGCGCTGGACGTTGGGTCAGGCTCGTTCTGAGATTGCATCTTTCAGGCTCCTTTTTCAAGCCGCGTAGCCCTTGTCTTAGTGTTAGCGGGGGTGGGGGGGGTGAGGGGGTAGTTTCGGCTGCCGCTGGAGCAGGACACAGGGAGGAGCCTCCGGTCCTGCGTCAGCGCCGATAAAAGCAGACTGGGCGATCCGTCCCTAACTCCTCAGATTTCAGGTGGCCCAGGACTTCTGGGGATGACGGTGGCTGACGCGGGAGCCTGCCACGAGATTAGCGCAGACCACGTGGGGCAGCTGCCGGTGGCCCCGTAATCTCCCCTGGTCTATTTCAGGAAGCAGGCAAGTGGCTGAGAGAACCGTCGGCTCCTTGGTGGAGAGCGCCAGTCAATCTGCCATCTGCTTGGGTCTCTCTCTCTCTCGGTCTGCGTACCTCCGAGCAGCATTCGAGGAGGCCTGGGGTGGAAAGTCTGAAACACCCAGTCCTAGGATTTTAAGGAGGATTTTAGATGAAGAATTTTGCTTGAGAAGAGCCAACCGGGGGAGCATAAAACTGAGACCAATAGACGAGAATCCACCGAAAGCAGTAACGGTGGGCGTGTGGGCACGGACAGAGATAATGTCTGGACTTTGTGCCCCAGGGCATGGAGAGGAAGGTAGGAATTACAGGTTGTCCATCCTTAGCCAGGCTGTGGGCAGGGAATTAAGCCCAGAGAGCGTGTGAGTGGGTGATAAGGGCCTTCCCGGGAAGGGCCCAGAAGAAATGCCCCTTCACTAGCTCTGAGGAGCAAAGTATCTTTCCTGTGCAACCGTCCGGCCACTAGAGCACAGGCGGTGGGGTCTCAGACCCTGGTCCTCCTCCGTGGTGTGTTCTGTGGGCCAGTTCCCACGCAGGCACGGGCCCAAGGCCGGCCTGTGTAAAGCAGGCCGAAGGTGCTGGAAAGTGTGGTCATTGGGGTTTGCAAGATGGCGTCTGAGCTGGGGCGGTTCCTTCCGGGACATCTCATCTTTCTTCGGGGGAAGCTATTGCCCCCCCTCGTGCAAGGAGTCTGTTCTGCTAATGGGGCTGCAGGGCCCTGGTTGAGAAGGAAGCACACAGCTTCCTTGGGGACCTGCAGCCGTTCCGGATTCTTGGTGGAGCTTGGCTTGCTTTGGCCCTTAGATAAATCTGAATCCTTGGGAGATGGGTGGGAGGGGGCGCTTCTTCTCTCCTGATCTCTCCTGATCTCCTGCCTGTCTGCCTCGCCTGCTTTGTTATTCACAGCAGTCTTGGCTCTGCATTACTGTCCCCAGGCTGGCCCTGAGACCTGCAGAGCCCAGGGCAAGACTGCGAGTGTTGCCTGCATTCCACTGTCCGAAGTTCTGTATCAACCCACCGAGTGTTATTAACATATGTCCCACCCTCCTGCTTCGACCAGAGGCCTCATTCAGAGGCCGGGTCTGCATTTCGAATTTTCGGGCTCCCCAGAGTTCGGCCTGGGAAGTTGGGAGCCGGAGAAAACCAGCCCCTACCCTGAGCTCATTCCCACTTTCCCTCCCGTCCCTGGCTCTGATGTCATGTGACCAGGCTCCGTCTGGAGCCCCACAGACGGCCTGCCTCGGGTCTGGTTTTTGTCGGTGCTCAGACTTAGGCTCTTTACTTCCTACTTGATAAATAAGAGTCCGTGCACAAATTATTTATTGTAAGGTAAGAAAATAAGCACCACGAGAGAGGTGAAGATGGAGGGCATGTGGGGGGAGGTGAAGCTGGAAACCCGGCCAGAGTCAGATCATGGATGACCCTGAATTATGGGCTGTGGGGGGGTTGGACTGAACATAGCGAGGGGAGGTGCGGCAGAGGGGAGGCCCTAAAACTTTTGAGCAGAAGAGCGACGAGATCACAGCTGAGCCTGGAGGAGACCCACAGCGTGGAGGAGGGCGTGGCGGTCGGGGGATGGGCTCGCAAGCTCTGACGATGGCCAACTACCTCTGGTTTGCAGGAAGCAACGTTCTCCAGTGGATCGCGCAGCGGCTTTGGATCTCCAATCTGGGTGAGAGCGTCGGACACTGCGTCAGCAAGGCCCAAAGAAACTCTGGGGGCTAGAGATGAAATGGAGGCCGAGCCTTTGTCTCTGGGAAAACTGACATTAGAGAGACCAGGCATTCATGTGTCAAACAACCTTCAGAATCGGAAGTGAAGGCGTGATAGATAATTGGGGAAGAAAAATGGTGGTTTCGTACAAAATGCTGAAAGCACATGAATCCCAGGCAGCTGGGGAAGAATCAGTCAAGACAGAAGTCTTGGAGGGGTGAGGCACACATACAGCCGGTCTCGAAAGAAGGGATGCTTGAGGACTGCGGAGGGGGTGGGTTCTGAGGGTCTGTCTTCCCGGAGGGGAAATTAGCAAGAGCGACGATGTAGAAATGGACTGAATGAGACAGAGAGGGGGAACGAAGGGAGGGAGAGATGACATCCGCCGGGTATGGAGGACAGTGGAGGGACAGGCGTGTAGCTGGCATATTTGCAGTTCCAAGTTTTATCTGGGAGACAGGCGAGAGGAGGCCATGGGGGGGTTTCCAGCCTGGCAGCATGTGTGATAATCATATGTGAGCTAGAATGTTTGCAGCACTTCGAGGGATGGCTTGGAACAGACAGAATCTGAGGAACAGACTTCCCGCTGGAAAAAAAGGCTCTTGGTGTCACACGGCATAAAAAATGAGACTTGTCTACGATGGGGGGAGTGAGACCTGAGGAAGGAGGGTTGGGGAGGAAGTCTCCCTGAGTCTCGGAGGCCGAGATATGGGATGGGAAGTTGTTTGGGTCCTTGGCCCCGGGGACTGCAGGAATGGAATTCTCTCTCAATGATAGAAAGACACCGGTTTTATTGGTGCCTCTGAGAAAGAGCCGGGAAAGTTTTCCTTCAGTCGATGCAAATCCAGAAACAAGGCTGTGTTTCTAAGCACACTGACGGTGGGTTCAGAAGTAAAGTGAGGTGGGGAGGGGCCAGGGCATCCGTACCTGGGATGCAGGCAGAATGGAACTTGGGATAGAAGTTGACAATCAACATGGCCTCCTCTTTCCTTTCCTCTGAGTGAGGAACTCTCTGGTGGTCAGAGACATTCTCTCCCTGCTCCTAGGGACTTCTCCCGACCCAAAGGGCCCAAAGAAGCTTCTCCAAACCTCTGCAGCGGACCACCCGTAGTACCCATTAACATCTGGGTTCACTGGTTCCCCCCAGACTTAGGAGTTGTCATTCTGGGGGGTTGGGCTGTGTGGAGGTTGGGCAACGAGCTTCTGCCTTTGGTATCTGCTGTTAATTTCCATGTCTTCACTATTTCTTCTCAGAGGCGCAGAACTTGGGCAATTTTATCGTCAAATATGGCTACATTTACCCCCTGCAAGATCCCAGGAATCTCGTTCTCAAGCCTGACAACAGCCTCTACCGATTTCAGGTGGGTCTTGGCTTTGACCTTGGTGTTAATAAGGGATTAATCTTACCTGAGAAGGCAATTAAGTGGCTTCATGTCCTCACAGATCAGAACTTTCGAAATGGGCGGGGAAGAGGCTAAGGTAGTTTCATCTCAAGCCACAGGGCTGGCGCCCCAGGGGGACAGTCAGCAGCCCAGTGTTGTAAGCCCGTGCTTACATGGTTTTCTGGTTTCTCTTGTAGACGCCGTACTTCTGGCCCACCCAGCAGTGGCCGGCTGAAGATACAGACTATGGTAAAACTTCATCCCCTTATGCCTTTGGCAGTGCTTAATGCGCTGCTTCTTCACTCGCTGCACTTTGGTGACATTTGTCTTGCTGTCACACGACCTTTATGTCTGTTCACATCTGCATTGGGTGGGTTCCCAGGGAAGGGAGCGACGTTCTGCTGAAGCTTCTCCCTACCAAGCCAAGCACAGCAGCCTCATGCATACAAAGACTGCAGATGCAGTTTTAAACTATGGTGATGATGGGAAATGTCATTGCTTCTTTTCCAGCTATCTATCTAGCCAAGCGAAATATAAAGAAGAAAGGGATTTTGGAAGAATATGAAAAGGTACAGAGATGCTTTCAAGTATAAGTTACTATAATCAGAATAAAGTCTTGAGCTGTTTTTTTCTCTTCCCCATGTGTTACATCATGTGTACCCTCATCATCCATCCATCCATCCATCCATCCACCCCTCATCCATTTATCCATCCACTATGGAACCATCCATCCATCCATCCACCCACCGTCTATCCGTCCATCGTTCATTCATCCACCATCCATCACCTATGCATCCACCATCCATCTACCATCCATCTACTATCTATCCATTCACCATCCACCCACCCATCCATCTATCCATCCATCCATCCACCTACCATCATCCATTCACCATGTATCCATCTGTCCATCTATCCATCTATCCATCCATCTACCATCCATCCATCCATCCATCCACCATCCATCCTTCCACCATTCATCCATCCATCTATCCATCCATCCATCCATCTATCCATTTAGAAGCAGCTTGCTGAAGTAAGTTCTTTCCCATGTCAAGCGTCTGTTTCTCCTGCTGTAACTTAAGCCCTTGCCTCAGTGGCTACTGGACACACAGTAGCTACTACCTTCCTTTCGCTGTCCTAAAACAGTGCGACAATTAATATGCACGATAATGGCCATTATGTGGCCAACAGATAGGAACTTCAGTTTGTGACGGGAAAACAATAGTGTGCCTTCTGTTTTAGGCTGGATGAGTCAGATTCTTCAAAGAACACACCCATCTCTCAAAAGGCTAGATTTCTGGGCAGACAGCAACAATCTTGCTGTGTTTTTATTTTTTGCAAACATGTACTTTGAAGAGCCAGCATCACAGCAGTGTTAGGATTTGTCCTTGTGCATTTGTGATGCTCTGTTGTTGAATACTGAGTTTCCGCGTTTCCCCTCACACTCTTCCCCACTTCCTAATCAGATTTGGGATACATTTATTAAAAAAAATCCAAGCCAGGGTGTGGCTTTTATCATAAAGGCTTTTCGAGAGTTTGGTGCTACCGTCTGAACGCATGCCCTCGCAAAGCTGGGATGGGAGACCATCTCGCTGTGTCTAGAGCGGGGCATGCCTTCACTGACTTAGAGCTCACTGCCCTCTGCACATCGCCTGTGTTGTGGGGCTTAGAGTTCTCTCTGTTCTCCATTTCTAGGAAAATTACAACTTCTTGAACAAAAAAATTAACTACAAGTGGGACTTTGTCATTATGCAGGCCAGAGAGCAATACAAGTAAGTGAAAGATCACGTTTGTCTCTGTCCTTGCGCCCTCTTTTCCTTCTTTGTTTCCTTTTATTATAATCAATCTTGATTGGACTTTTATTGTCCAACACTGGGCTGGGCATGGGGAGTACGAAGGCCCGGTCTGGGGTCAGGCGGACGAACACACAGGCTGTGATGCTCCGCTGAGATGAGGCTCTCACACAGGTGTTTGTAGAAGGAGCTGGAGAAACACCATTGAACTTGGAGGCTGCCTAGGAGGTCTCCGGGGGAAGGATGGTGGTGGTGGATGGAGAGGAAGGGCGAGGTGAGAGGAAGGATCTTCAGAGCAGAGAGAACCAGAGTCTGGAATCGGCGGAATGCCCACGTGATGCAGTTTTGTGTAGCTGGAACAGAGAACACAGAGTCTGGAAGCCACAAAAGTGAGACCCGAGATGTTAGCAGGAGCGGATCGTGAGAGGGTTTTGTGCTAAGGGCCGTGGGGAGCCAGAAAAAGATCTTAAGTGGATTTACACGGTAGAACCACCCACTGCTGCTCTCATGTGCCTGCCGTCCTCTGCAGAACTGGAGCCAGAGGTCCCCGCGGAGACCCCACCTTGTCTATGAGAGCCAGATGTAAATGTTGCAGAGAGTGAATCCGTCAGCACGAGGCTAGGCTGTCGTAACAAACATGCCCCCAGGTCTCAGGAGCACGAAACCCCGGCTTCATTTCTTGCTTGTGCTTCATGTCCACTGTGGCTTAGCTGGGACCCGGACGCGCTTTGTGCCCACTCCAGGACCCATGTTCTGCCTGTCGCTGGAGCAGAGGGAGGCACAAGTGATGCATGTCTCCTGTGTTCACGATCCATTAGTCAAAGCAGCGATATGGTTGTGTCCCCCTTCAGACTCCTTCGGGTGGGGATATGCAATCCTACCGTGTGCCCGTGATGTGGGAGAGGCAAGAATATCTGGGGACCAATACCAGATATTACCAAAATGGGGAAGTCCAGCTGGTTCAGCCTCACTTGCCCTGGCGGGTCCGTTGCTGGTGCCTGGCTGGGCTGGAATCTCATCCAACAGCCTTGGGCTCCGAGTAGCGGTGGATTGGTTAGGGCCGTCTAGAGAAACAGAAATAATAGGATATGTACGTATGTATGTATATTGAGAGATCTGTGGTAAGGAATTGGCTGACACAATTACAGAGGCTGAGAAGTCGCAAGACCTACGGCTGGCAGGCTGGGGGGGGGGCGGGGCGTCTAGAAACCCAGTGTGGTAGGTTCGTCTGGAGGCCGGCAGCTGGAGGCCCAGACGTGGATGTTTCCATTGAGTCGGAGGGCAAAGAAAGACTGGTGTCCCAGGTCCGGGCCACCAGGCAGGAGGGATTCCCTCTCATTTGGGGGGAGATCAGCCTTCTTTGTTCCACTCAGCTGAAAACACCCTCAGGGTCACATCCAGAATAATGTTTGTCCAAATATCTGGGCACCCCGTGGCCCCGGTCAAGTGGACACTTAAAATTAGCCATCACAAGAGGTGAGCACTATCACGCAGGAGTGCCCGTCCAGAGAAACATAACAATTGTAATGGCAGATGGTGTTATTGCTGCGCAGGGGGACCGTCTGCTCTGAGGCTTTAGATTCGGGTAGAGGAGCGTTACTGAGAGACCCGGATGGGGGATGGGGTCTTTCGCCGCCGGCATGTCTCTGCCTGGGTATGCCTGAGGCAGAGCAGCGGGGGGGGGCGGGGGGGTGCTCTAACCTCCCGTCACTTGTATTTGTTCATAAAGCTTCATTTGGTGAGTTCTGTGTCCTGTCTCCGCTTATCATGGTGAGAGGGAAGTGCTCACCGCAGTAATTCTTGTCACCTCTCACCTCCACAAATGGGGAAACTGAGGCTTAGAGAGGCTAAAAAGTCCTTGGCAAGGTCGCTCTGTGAGGTCATGGTCAAGCCCAGGCTAGTATTACTTAGGTTAGTCAATGCACCAGTTTGCAGTTTCTCCTGGGTTCCGCGATGGGCTGGAACCCACCCCCCCAAATCCTTCTCCACCTCTCCATTCTGAGCGGGATAGCCCAGCGACCCTGACATATGCTTTCCAGGGCTCCTAGCTGCCTGCGCCACTCAGGCCTCTTCTCAGTGGCTCCTGCAGGCCCCACTGCTCAGACATGGCCTCAGCCTGGACGGAGCTCCGTGTTGCCATGTCATAGAGCGTCCCCTCCTCCGTCTCTTCCAGATGCCTTGGGATGAGCAATTCCTAAAAGGCTTTCTCTTTCTGAGATACTGCCTTTCCCGTCCTAATTCCATTGCTTAACTCAAAGGCTGCCCACCGATTTCAGATTTAGGGTGTGCAGTGGCTAATTCTATGTGTCAACTTGGCTGGGCCTTGGTACCTAGATGGCTGGGCCACCACCCGTCTCTGATGACCCTGTGAAGGTATTTTTTTAGATGAAATTAACACTTACATCAGTAGACTTGGAATAAAGCAGAGTACCTCCATAGTGTGGGTGGGCCTCATCTAATCAGTTAAAGGCTTTAACTAAAAACACTGATAGGTCGTTTTCATTAAAAAACTTTTTTTTTAATTTTTATTTTTTAGAGAGAGAGAGAGAGAGAGAGAAGAATGTGAGCAGGAGAGGGGCAGACAGAGAGGGAGACACAGAATCCGAAGCAGGCTCCAGGCTCTGAGCTGTCAGCACAGAGCCCAACACGGGGCTTAACTCATAAGCAGTGAGAACATGATCTGAGACGAAGTTGGGTGCTTAACCGACTGGCCACTCAGGCGCCTCTGCTGCCATTTTTGGAACAAAAATAGGGTCCCATGACCCTTCAGAGAGAGAGAGATATCTCTCAGTTCGAATGTCACATGCTCAAAGAAGCTTTTCCGATTAGTTGCTGTTATTGCACACAGATCATCCTCAAACTTGCGGATCAAAATATCGACAGTCACTTTATCCTCTTTCAAGGTTTCTCTTGGTCCGGAATCTGGGAATGGCTGGGCTGGGCAGTTCTGGATCTGAGTCTCCCACGTGGTTGCGGTGCATGGGCTGGAGCTGGGGGCCCTCAGCAGCTGGCTGGGCATTTCCCGCCCTCCTCCTGTAGCCTCGGACTGCTTGGGCTTCCTCGCAACATGGAGGCATCAGGGCAGTCAGGTTGCTTACAGGTGGTTGGAAGCTTCAAGGGCAGATATTCCAGTGAGGAGGATGGCAGCTGTTCCCCGTCTTAGGGCCCAACCTCAAACATCACAGAGTGCCATTTCTGATATTTTATGTTGGGTTGAAACAACCGCAAGAAACCCACCTGGTTCCCGGGAAGGGAGGACACAGACCGTTCTCACAATGGAAGGAATGCCAAAGAATTGTAGACAGATTAACAAGCTCCACCGGGGCCATCCGCGATTCTGTGTTAGAGCACCTGGACTTTTCCTTAGAGCTCAGAATGCGGTTTGTGATTTACTATTTATTTCTTTTCTTTAAGTTTATTTTTTTTTATTTTAAACTTTTTAAAGTGTTTTTTTAATTTGTTTTTGAGAGAGAGAGAGAGAGAGAGCATGAGCGGGAGAGGGGCAGAGAGAGAGAGAGAGACACACACAGAATCCGAAGCTGACTGGGCTCTGAGCTGTCAGCACACAGCCCGATGTGGGGCTTGAACTCGCATACTTTCCTGAGCTGAAGTCGGATGCATAGCCCACCGAGCCACTCAGGCGCCCCTATTTACTTTGAGATAGAGAGCACAGGCGGGGGAGGGGCCTACAGAGGGAAGAGAAATCCCAAGCAGGACCCATGCTGTCAGCACAGAGCCCAATACCGGCTTCGAACTCACGAGCCATGAGATCATGACCTGAGCTGAAATTAAGAGTCAGATGCTAAACCACCTGAACCACTCAGGCACCCCTTTATTTATTTATTTATTTTTTAATGTTCATTTACTTTTGAGAGAGAGCAAGAGACGGCAAGCAGAGAAGGGGCAGAGAGAGGGACAGAGGATCTGAAGCAGACTCTGCGTTGACAGCCCCCGTTGCGGGGCTCCAACTCATGAACCTCGAGATCATGACCTGAGCCGAAATTGGATGCTTAACCGACTGAGCCACCCGGGCATCCCTTATATTTATTTCTTGACTATTTGTGCGATGTTTAGACCGGAAGCTTCTCAAGGGCGTGGAATATGTCTATGTGTCAACTCAGGCTGTCATGACAGAGTACCATACGCTGAGTGACTTAAACAGCACAATTTATTTTCTCACGGTTTTGGAGACTGGGAAGTACAAGCTCAAGGTTACGGCAGGGTTTAGTTTCTGGGGAGGACTCTCTTTCCGGCTTTCAGATGGCTGCCTTCTTGTGTCCTCCCATGAGAGAGGGAGGGAAAGTGTCTCCTATTACTGGGGCACTAATTCCGTCATGAGGACCCTACCCGCCCATGACCTCCTCTAATTACCTCGTAAAGGCCCCGTCTGCAGAGAGTATCACTGGAGGCTAGGGCTTCAAGACCGGAATCTGGGGGGAACACAGACATTCGGTCTGTAGCTGTCTGTTTGGTTCCCCAGCGTACCAGTGCTTTGAACATAGCGGGAGATCAGTAACTCCTTGAGCCCATGACTCCTTAAGTGATACCGTTGCTAACCCTTGCTAAAAAAGATCGTAAGAGGACACCCTAAGATTACGTACTGGTTCTTTCGGATTCCATTCATCACGACTCTCCTCCAACTCCATCTGTCACAGAAGAGCCAAGGAAGAAGCCAGAAAGGACTATTACTGTAAATTAGCGACTGAGTGTATTTATCAGACTCCCCGGCTGGGTGGAAACTCCACAGGGCCTCGGGCAGGCCGTGGCCCATCCTCCTGAGGACGCGGGGTAGTTACCCTGGTGCAGAGTCCAGTTAGGCCGGCAGGGGGAAGCAGGAGGGATGGTGTTTATATTTATTTCATTTCCAGAGGAAGTTGGCAAAACGCCCTACCGGAACGGCTCTCGCCACCTGCCCTGGCTCTGCGCATGCGAGATGGTACTGGCGACACATTAGCCGGCACGTACATCTGCCGTCTCCGGCCTCCGGAGGGCACGCACGTCGCCCTGCGTGGCCTGGAAAGCCAGCACGACCGCCTGAGCGCCGGTCGCCGTGAAACTAGGGCGAACGGGACCCCGGCGCCGTAGTTCACGTTGCCCGGCTTCCGTGGGAGGAGAGCCCTGTATCATTTCCTATCCGTGATGGGGGTAGGGGGAGAGATACGAGGGAAAAGGAAGAGCCTTTTACCATAATAAGTCGGGTTCGGAAAAAAACCCTGACTTGGCACGAACTCTTTGAAGCGACAGAGCGGAAGTGACAGGGAGGGAGCCTCAGGGAACCCCACCACCCCAACCCCCGCCCCGAGGCCCCGCATTGTCCCCGGCAGCGCAACGGGCTCCGGCAGCGCCTGCTGCCCCCCGGACCGGGGGTCGACGCGGGGAAATGTTAAGCCGGAGTGGGGGGGGGGGTCCGATGTCAGCCCAGAATGTGGTCCACACTCGCTCCGGTGGCGACGGTGGAGGAGATTCGGTTCCGTGGCTGCGTCGCAGCGTCGCGCTCTCGGGTAGAGCCGGACTCCGCCCCTTGCTGCCGGCGAGACCCTCCGCGGGGCGTTCGGTCTGTCTTTGCTTCAGTCCGCTGAGCTGCGAGGCGAGTCGGGGTCACGGGGGGATTGCGTGAGTTAACTCGTGTGAACGTACCTAGCACGTAAGCCTGCTGTCAGTGTTTGCTGTCACTGTTACGATCACGGCGAACACAGATGGCTTGGAGAGGTGGGGGGAGTGGTCTGGGCGTCGGGGATGGGGTGCGTCACTGAGCCAACGGTGCAAAGTCTCACCGGCCTTGTGGCTTTTGGTTTTTCAGGACCGGGAAGGAAAGGAATAAGGCAGACAGGTATGCACTGGATTGCCAGGAGAAGGCGTACTGGCTGGTCCACCGATGCCCTGTGAGTATCATCCTCCCTGCCCCCACCCGTCTTCTCACTCTGGCCTCACCGGCCCTTTTGCTGGCTCGTCTCCCTGTGGGGCTGGAATTGAATTGGCAAGAGTGGCTGCTTAGTGTTGGGTTGGCATCTGAGTGCCTCTTGGCGAGAGAGGAGAGAGACGGCCCGGATGGAACGAACTTGTGGTTATTCTCTTGGTCTGTTGGTGTTGGGTCTAAGTGAAGTCACCCCTGGGAGGAACCTGAATGAGGTTGCATTTTTTAAACGTTTATTTATTTTTGAGAGACAGAGAGACAGAGCATGAGCAGGGGAGGGGCAGAGAGAGAGGGAGACACAGAATCAGAAGCAGGCTCCAGGCTCTGAGCTGTCAGCACAGAGCCTGACTCAGGGCTCAAACCATGACCTGAGCTGAAGTTGGACGCTTAACCAACTGAGCCACCCAGGCGCCCCGAGGTTGTGTTTTTATGAGAGGTGGGATTTTGTGTGTGTGTGTGTGTGTGCGTGCATGCGCGCGTGCCGTGATACCTGGGAAAAGGAACACGAGAAGAGAAAACTAGAACCCGGGCTCCATGTAAAATGCTGTAGGGACCTGGAAGTCTGCATAGCCCAAGCCATGCCTTGTGTTGCTTGCTCTCTCCTTTTGCTTTTCTAGATCCTTCCCCAGCAGCTGAGGTGGGAGGGGGTAAGAAGGAGTGAGTGTGTGCTGTGCCTCCTTGCTCAGAGCACATTGCATCTCTGGCTCAGGGACTTGAGTGGCCCAGAGAGACAAGCTGTGTATAAGTGATGTTACGGCTGGTTACTGGGAAATGGTAGCCCCCCCGCAGCCCCTCACCCCAGCACAGAGAAGCAGGCTGTCACAGTCACCCACTGGGGTTAGCTCTGCTGCCTCAGTTTACTCCTGCATCAGCCCCAGGTGCTGCCTGCAGGTCGCTACAGGGGTTGTGAAAAGTGAAGAGGTTAAAGCAAATGTCATTCCTCTTCTTCCACCACTTTTCCTGCCCGTCAGGTGGCCGAGTTCTCAGAGCCCACAAGTGAACTGGTTCAGTCACGGTGCCAAAGCTTCTGGAGTTTTGAACTTTGAGCTCATCAGAGTTTGATTATTATCTTTCTTTTTTTAAATATTTTTTTAATGTTTATTTATTTTTGAGACAGAGAGACAGAGCATGAGTGGGGGAAGGGCAGAGAGAGAGGGAGACACAGAATCCAAAGCAGGCTCTGGGCTCTGAGGTGTCAGCGCAGAGCCCGATGCGGGGCTCGAACTCACAGACCTCGAGATCATGGCCTGAGCCGAAGTCGGACGCTCAACCGACTGAGCCACCCAGGCGCCCCTGATTATTATCTTTCTAAATCAGATATTGCATAAGATGGTCCGCCTGTGGAGTTACTGATTTGCACACCTCGTTGCTGAGGTTAAGGTCCTGGGGTTGATTCCCAAGAAGCTCGTTGGGTTTTTGCTTTGTGTCAGGTTTCCTTCCCCTAGACAAACCAGTGAGCTGACGCCGACACAGGTCCCCAGGGTCTGGGTGAAGGAGTGCCGCCTGGGATGACAGGGTCCTGGAGAAACAGCTGAGCACAAGTTCCCCGCCCCTTGCGTTTGTAGCTCAGGAGTGAGATCGTTGTTCAGCCTGCCTCCTGTCAGCTATTCCTAAAGGCGGAGCCTTGGTCAGGATAAGGGTGCATGTCGGGTAAGCCACCATGTGGCAAGGAGCCCTGGTGCCCGTGGTACTCGTGATGGAGGGGACCGTGCTCCTTGCAGGGTGGAGAAGGGCTTCCGTAGTACGTGCAGAGACTCCGTGTGTGTGTGGGGGGGACATACCAGGGTGACTGCATCTCTTGCAAAGTGACACCGACTGGCTTGTGCACAGGGTCTGCCCGGGGGCTCTCTCCTCCCCTCTGTCCCCGCAACCACGAGGCCTGTAGGGAACAAAGCAAAAAACAGATGATCTGGGTTCCCCCCCATGACTCCCCGGGCAAGCTCTCAGCCCCCACCCCAGGCAGCTGGCTGAGTGGCTCCTCACGGTATGAAGCTCAAGTCCCTGGATTTGACCACGTGACTGTGATTACTGCTTCCACCATCACCTCCCCCGTCTCCAGCCCCCTACCATTGCTCCCACTTCCTCCGCCTCCCCCGGTACCGGCACCGTTGTGACTGTTGCCACCGCCATCGTTGTTGTCATCATCGTCATCACAGCAGGCCCGGCTGAGCACGTAACCGTGTGCCGGGCTCTGTGCTAGCACCTTCTGCGTTCACGCTCTCATTTCGTCCTTGAGGCCGCGTGTAGAAGGGGGTGTTCTTAGTCCCATTCTGCTGATAGGGGCACTGAGGCTCAGGGGCGTGGCCAAAGTTGCCCAGCTAGTGAGTGGCGGAGGATCTGAGCCTGCAGACTGCGGAGCTCTCCCTCTCCCATCCCTGCGCTCTTAGGCTGCCGCCCACCACAGTGTCACGTGATGTCTTAGCTCATCGAAGGCCTTCCTGTAACCTCCTGGGTCGTTAAAACTTCGCATGAATCACTGTCGCTCCAACAAACACGACGCCAGGGTTCAAAGGTGCCCAGTCCCTCTTTGGTAGCATCAGGGAGCCAAGCTCGTCATGACGATCTGACACCCGGGGTCGTAAAACCCTGCAGACACAAGACTGTTTCTCACCGTCAGTCGAAACTGGACCAGTGGTCAGAGATGAGGCTGGGGTGCGTCTGGGTCCTGCTCTCCCTGACTTTCTTTTTTTTCTTTAATGTTTTTAAATGTTTATTTTTGAGAGGGAGGGGAGGGCCAGAGAGAGAGGGAGACACAGAATCCGAAGCAGGCTCCAGGCTCTGAGCTGTCAGCACAGAGCCCGATACAGGGCTCGAACTTGTGAACTGAACTACAAGAATATGACCTGAGCTGAAGTCGGATGCTTAACCGACTGAGCCACCCAGATGGCTCAATAGATTTAAATCTTTGTGGGGCACCTGGGTGGCTCACTTGGTTAGGCATCTGACTCTTGATTTTGGCTCAGGTCATGAGCTCACGGTTGTGAGATTGAGCCCCGAGTTGGGCTCCCCAGAGCATGGAGCCTGCTTAGGATTCTCTCTCTCTCTCTCTCTCTCTCTCCCTCTCTCTCTCTCTGTCCCCCACCCTCCATCTTGCTCTCTCAAAAAACAAAACAAAACAAAAAACCCAAACAAACCTTTAAATATAAGATGATATCCACATGTAGGAGCATCGTGATTAAATTAATAAATTACTAAAATAGCATTTTCAAAGGCCCCTCATTGACCTAGGAAGGTGGCCCATCATATAATGTTATATCATAAAAACAGATGGAAAACTCCACGCCCCCTGATCCGGATGATCGGAAATACCGTCTCTGTGCCAGGTGCGCCCTGGGCAATGGGGGCATTTGAGTTACGAGCCAGGACGGCCCTCGAGGGGCTCACGGTCCGGTGGGGGGATGAGGGTTGACAGCACCGCGGCCTGAGCGCGTGCCGTACGGAATGCCAGCAGGGCGCGGAGGAGGCAGGGTCCCGCGGCAGACCAGGGCCCGGGGCCGCCTCTCCGCCGAAGCGGTGTTCCAGCCAAGACTCGCCTCCCGGTGCGGCCTCCGCCCCGTCTCCTCCCCCTGCTTTATTTTGTTTATGGAACCATGTGGTATTTTCTTATTTGGTTTCTGTTCCGTGCACCGGAAGGGGGCTGAACTGACTATGTTAGAGAAAAGAGAGATGATGAGGGAGAGGAGGACAAGGCACAGGAGGGACTTGTGGCGTGTCGCCGAGAAGTGTCCATCAGCTCCCGGCCCGGCTCTGCTCTGGGATGCTGATTCTGGGGACGTCGCCTCCTCAGGGAGCAGTCGTGGGGGGTACAGACGTCCTTTCCTCACCTGAATTATGAGGCATTTAGCAGATTGCCTCTTTGACTTAAGCCCAAGAGACGTCCTCGGGGCGTCCCGGCCTGGCGCTCACAGCGGAGGGGGGGGCTGTCCCTCTGTGGGCTTTCCGCGTGCGGCCCTGGGGCGGGACGCATCCGCTCGTCTCCTTGTCTGCTGGCGGCCCACCTCGGGGGTGTCTCTGCCCGTGTTTCCTGTGCACTGGCGGTCAGCTCTGGGTTATCTTCAGTCGAGCTCCCTCTTGTGCGCTGGGAACTGCATCAGCAGTGGTGACTGTCGTGGGGAACAAAGACTTTCTGCTACCCGATGAAGAAATGAACGAATGAGCAGAGCCTGGGAGTCTTCTGAACCAGCACAGGGAGAAAGGCAGCCCCCTGGGGGGGAGGGGTGGTTTGAAGGCGGGGCACCGGGATGGGACCACAGCTCAGTTGGGAGCAAACCGATACCTCGGAGATGGGGGGAGGAGGCAGGAGATGGGGCAGCCAAGGGGGCATGCGAGGCTGTCCGCAGAGTGGAAGAGAGCCGGGACGGGCTGGCAGAACGCTATGGCCCACTGGGTGGCGACAGCTCTGAGGCTCGGAGGCCATCTGGTCCGGGCAGCCGAGGGCATCCCTGTGCCAATAATGGTTATGCAGGCGTACCTACTAGCACTGGGGCAGCTGAATTTATATCCGAGCATGGGTCAAGTTCAAAGGAAAGATTCAGAGAACTAATTCAAGACTGGAGAAACAACCGCCCTGAAGGCACTAAGGTTGCAGAGGTGCCAGGGGCGTGGGCTGTGCGTGTCCGTCTTCGGTTACCCTGGGGGGATTTCTTTGTACCCGACGGAGAGGGCAATTCCTAGAACTCACTTTAGGGAAGGGCACGGATTCTGAGGACTCCCCGGCCCGCCTCCGCGCTAGCTTAGATCCCACCGAGGGCTGGCTTGGACTTCTGTATTGTTCCTCGTAGCCTTTATCACTCACAACTGTAATTTATCATTTGTTTGGCTAATTGTCAAGTGACTGCCTCGCCCATAAGACCGGAAGTGCCTTGAGATGCTGTCTGAGGATGCCGTGAGGTGTCACACTGGCCAGGGGCTCTCTGGGCTGAGCACAGCACCAGCCACGGGAAGCGCCTGAGGAATGGATGGAAGTCCACACGTGACAACTAGAGCGAGAATGGCCACTCCCTTCCCGTAGCTTTCCCCCCACCCACTTTCTACTTCTTTTTTTTTCTCTTCCTCGCCTAGTCCGTGTGCCCTGTATTTGCCCCCATGGTAGCCTGCGGAGCTAAGTTGATTTAGCAAGTAAGATAGAGGATGCCCAGTTCAATTGGGATTTCGGATAAACAGCAAATGATTTATGTCACAATATTTTATGCTTATTGTATATTTACATCAAAAAAACCCCACATGGAATATATTTTTATATATTTTATGTAATAACCTTATTTGTTGTTTACCTGACATTCACATTAAATCGGGCATCGTATATTTTACTTGGCAGTCACACCTCTGAGCTAAAAATGTGGCAAATTCTATTGGGGTTGAGTCTGATGGGGAGAAAGTTCAGTGGCCTCCGGCCTCCGCGTCCGTGTGGAAGGCCTGGTTAAGCACATGTGTTGAGAATTTGTTGGTTGCCTAAACTAACAGAGAAGGAAGTGAAAGACTCAACTTTTTGGCCAAGAAATTGGGAGAGACCAAGTGAGATTGGCTGGAGAGTTGGTTGCCTCATGGAGAAGGGAACTGGTAAAGACTGAGGCCCGTTTTGGGCCAGGCCTTTACATACTTGATCCGAAAATGAACACAAGCCCTTGCTCAGTAATAGCTACTATTTGGTGAGAGTGTCACGTGTCATCCTGCTAAATCCTCAACAAGAACTTGACAGGTAGGAGAGATCGTCTCCATTTCTCAGGGGTGGTAGCAAGTGTAGAGAGGAGAAATAATTTCCAGAATCTTCCTTACAGCTAGGAAGTGGCAGATATAGGATTGGAACCCAAATGTGCCTGACTAAAGCCTGGACTCTCCAAAGAACGGCACTGTACGGTGGGGAAGGAGCACTGCCAGAGGAGTCAGAGTCCCATGGACAAATCCCAGTGAACTCTTATCGAGTTTGAGTTTTATCCATCTATCCATCCATCCATCCATCCATCCATCCATCCATCTTATAAATATTTCCATCCATTCACCTCCCCCCCAAACATACACCTATCCATCTATCTATCCATCCATCCATCCATCTATAAATATTTCCATCCATTCACCTCCCCCCCAAACATACACCTATCCATCTATCTATCCATCCATCCATCCATCTATAAATATTTCCATCCATTCACCTCCCCCCCAAACATACACCTATCCATC
>PITB01021682.1:0-28591 GCA_004024585.1 Paradoxurus hermaphroditus | reverse complement strand
CCGACCTTGGAACAGGGAAGAGGCTAGACACTACTGGATTGCCCGCCTTAAAACGGGTAATTTCGCGTCATGTAAATTTGGCCTTCATTTTAAAAACAAAAGGAAAATGTCAACTTCTTTGAAGCTATTCTAAGGCGTGAGCAGTGGGGGCTCTGAGTTTGAGGTCATGTCTGCAAATACTTGCTGAATGCTCACAAGAGAGGAGGCTGTGCTGTTGAGGCTCCTGCGTGGCCGCCCCCCCCTGCACCCCCCACTGCTCCCCCAGGGCCTGATGTCGCTCCTGTCCCCCTGTGGTGTCCCCTTCCTCCTGCCCGCCCTGGTCCTGCCAGGCCCGCCTCACTGACCTGTCCCAGCCTCCAGGGAGGCTGCCCCAAAGCGCAAAGCTGCCCAGGGCTCCCCCCACCGCCCCCCGCTTCCGCCCCGGGATCAGAGTCTCTCCAGCCCATCCCTGGCTCTCGGCAAGGTCCAAACTCTTCGGGCTTTGGGGGCCTGCAGATTCACGCGTCACCTGCTGCCTGCGCCTTGTCCACACTCTGCTCCATGCACACGTGCCCACCGGCCTCATCCCCGTCCCCAGGGGCTCACCCTCGGCCTCCCGTCCTTTTTCCCCACATGGTGGAGGAAGTTTGTCCTTCTGTTTCTGCCTCGGCCGCCCTTGTGTGTCTCCACCCCGCCAGGGCCGCACCCACACAGAGCCTGCCCACGGGACTAGCCACCCTCACGCCCAGCACCCCGAGGCCACAGAAGACTGCTTGCTGAACGGACCGCCCGGCGATCGGCGATCGCTCCGGGCACAGCAGCACTGGGGCCGCAGGGAAGGGTGCCGGCGGCCAGCGACGGGCCGGGGGGGGGGGCGGCCCCCACCTCCATCTGCTCGTGAATCCAGTCCAGGAAGGCGGTGATGCGCGTGTAGACGCCGGGCTTGTTCACGTCGGCACAGCCGATGCCGAAGCTTGTCGTTCCCACCAACTTCCACACCCTCCTCTCCTGGCACACCAGCGGCCCCCCGCTGTCGCCCTAGATGGCGAGGAGAGAGGCGCTGCCGTGAGTGTCCCTGTCTCGGCACCGGGAACCCCGCTCTGTGTCACAGAACTCGGCTCCACGATGGCGCCACGTTACGCCCCCAGCCTCCAAGAAGTAACGTTGGCATTCCCAACATTGGGGTCCTTGGTCCCCCAGAGACGGTCTCCCCCAGCTGTCTCCCTGCCAGAAGCCGAATGTGCTGAACCACGAAGGTCAAGACGGCTCCGAGGGAGGGTCTGCCCGGTGGGGGATGGGCCCAGGCAGGGATGGAGTCTCGCCCGCTGTGGCTTTGGAGGCCCAGACTCACAGGTTCCTGCCTACCTGCCGCCCCCGCCGCCTCCCACCCCTACAAGCTCGGAGAGCCAGGGCTGGGGTGAGGAGCGCCCTCGAGGCCCCTCCCACCGCCAGCACCCAGCGGAGTGGGAGCCTTGGGGACACTCGGCCGGTGGCCAGGAAAGGGAGTGACATCTTAAGCAAACCTCTTCCCCACGCCCTGTAAATTTGCTTTTCAGTCAGTCACGGGGCACTGCTGGCAGCGGCCTGTCCCACAGGCCGGGTCGCGGTGCCAGAGCCTCACCCGCTGGTGACCGGGGCCCCCACCTGGCAGCTGTCCACGCCGCCCTTCAGGTAGCCGGCACAGAGCATGGAGGGGGAGATGATACCGCCGTACACGTCTCGGTGGTTACAGATCTTGTTGGAGATCAAGGGCACGGCCGCGTGGTTGAGGACCGGGGAGGCGTCGCCTGTGGCGGGGCAAGGGCAGGGTGCGGCGTGAGGGGCCCTGCTTGAAATTCAGCGGGCACGCACGGGGACCGGGGGGGAGGGCCACGCCGCCACACTCCGGGGGCAGAGGAGGCGGCTCCTGGAGGCGGACGCGGCGAGCTCCCTGGCGAGTGGGCCGTCACTTCTCCAAGTGGCCAGTGCAGGGGGGTGGGGGCGGGGGCAGCCAGCACGGACGGCCTCCCCGGGGCCTGTCTCGGGCCAAGCTCTCGACCCACACCAGCCCGTTCGGTCCTCAGAGTCGTCTGGGCTACAGAAAGGAAACTGAGGCCCACGCACACAGTGTGTGGGCAGAACCCGGGCGCGGTCAGCGGGAAAGTGTGCTCCCAAACCCGTCCGCTTCCCAATCCCGGGAGCCCGCGTCCACATCACCTTCCAGGGCACGAGGGCCTTGAGACGGGGACGCGATCTCGGGCCACCTGGGGGGAGCTGTAAATGTCACCACGAGGGTCCTTAAAAGGCTCAGATGCGGTGGTGCGGAGCAGAGGTTGGACGGGAGGGAGACTGGACGGGAAGGGGGAGGAGGGGCCGAGAGCCGGAGAGGGCAGGAAGCGCACTCTCCTTCAGCGCCCGGGAGGGATCAGCCCTCCTGACGCACCTTATGGGCTCAAACTGGGGGGCACACCTCCGTTCCCGCATCTCCAGCACGTGTCGGCAGGTGGCGCGCGGGGTGCGCTCCCCAAACCCGCATGGCGAGTGTTCTCTGAGTGTGAATTAAACCCTGTTTTCCGCCCACGCTTCCCCAGGCCAGCCACACAGCCACGGGCATGGGGACCACTGGCCGGAGGCTGGGCTGAGATGGCGCCTCTCCCTACTCACCCCTACAGGACCTAGAGAAGTAATGAAATAATCTGACGCGGCAGGTCGTGAGAAACGACACCCACGGGGGTTTTGGGGGAGCGTGAACTCGGCAGATCGTGGGGGCCCGGGCCAGGTTCTCAGCTCCCCCTCGGCCCCCGTCTCCTCGCCCTCAAGACAACCACAGAAATAATTCCCCGCTGAGTAGCTGCCGTGAGGGGCAGACAGCATCTCCCCCAGACATCCGGCTCAGCACCTGCTGCACGGTGTGTCTGTGGAAGAAGCTTCTAGTAGGGGCAAGAGGAAGTAGCAAGCCGCACGGATGATCTGGGTACGCCCCGGTGTGCCTTGGACATTCGGGAGGGGGCGGACTCAACTGACAAACCTCGACGGGAAAGTACTGAACTTCCGGTGTTGGGGTGAATTGCACCCCTCCAAAACACATGTTCACCTGCAACCCTAGACGGTGCCCTTAGCTGGAGTAGGTCTTTGCCGCTGTAGTGAAGGTAAGAATCTTAGAATGAGACAGCCCTGGATTTACGGTGGGCTTTAGCCCAAAGGCTCATAGAGAAAGGGGAGAGATTTGAGACACGGTGGGGAGCGGGGCACGTGAAGACGAGGCAGACACTGGAGGGATGTGTCTACAAGCCAAGGGGGACCGAGGATGGCCGGAGACATCGGAAGCCGAGGGAGAGGTTGGGGACAGGCTCTTCACCCCCAGAGCCTCCAGAAGGAGCCAGCCCTGTGACACTTCGATCTCAGACTTCCGGCTCCAGAGCCGAGAGACATTGAGCCTCTGCTATTAAAAACCCCCTGTTTCTGGAGCTTTGCTGCAACAGCCCCAAGAAACCCACACGCTTCCTACCAGAAAGAGCGCCATCGGTGGAAAGCCTACGGGTGGCGAGTACACGTGTGCCCTCCCTTGGCGGATGGGGTGGGTTCGACTGCACGCCCTGCTCTTATTAAGACGACTACTACTGTAATCCGTTAGGATTACAGCCGTGGGATTCCGTTTGTCTGCTTTCTCTGCTTGAGGGAGATAGCACATCTCCCAAAGTCCTCACCGGTTACAAACGTCTGTCTTCTGAACGGACCTCGGGCGGGGTTCTCTACGCGGTCCTGGTGTGCTTAGTTAGCGGGGTGGGGAGGGGGAGGAAGGAGACCCCCCCCCCGTGATTCGGGGAAGGTCTCCCCGACAAGGGGTGTCCGCCCTTCTCCTTTCTGGTTTGTTGCTCTGCTGACAAAGTCTGCAGCCTCACGTCCCCCGACAAACGGAACCGTGACTCTGACCCACGGCCGCTCTGCGGCCATCGTGTGTCCGGCGGTTGACCCGCGTCCCCTGCCCGGGACGTGTGGGCCCCCCACGGGGACGCTGGACTGGGACCCGGGAAGACCGTGGGGCTGTGGGCGTCCACCCCGGCCGCGCGGCTCCGGGCTCCCTGGCCTCAGCCTCTCGATTCCGGGTGACTGACCTCCATCCTCCGTGGCCCCCCATCCCGACGTCCAGCACATTTCTCCATCCGGGAACTGCTCTTCGGAGTTGGGCAGACAGACGGGCTGGGTCATCTCTGTTCCAAGGGGAAACGACAACCTTGAACTTGACTGAAGCCCGAGCCCAAGCAACCAAATAATCTCCCCCAGCATCTGCCTCTCCCAGGGGCTCAAACCGTCTCCCAGGGAAAGGTCAGGCCCTGGGTCGTTTTGCAAGCAGCTGGCCCCGAGCAGGGACCTCTCCCCCCACCAGAGCCGTAAACTTTTAAACAACCCTAAACCGTGGCTTCGTGAGTGAGTCGGCACCAGGGGTCGGCGTCTTTTCTGTGAAGGGCCACACAGTAAGTACCTGAGGCTTTGTGGCCCCGTGGTCTCTGTCATAAGTGCTCCGATCTGCCACAGGGCCGTGGACGCAGCCGCAAATGCACCTGGCTGTGTTCCACTGAGACTTTTTTTTACAAAAACAGGCAAAGGGGTCGGATGCAGTCCGGAGCCCCGGCTGGCCCGCTCCTGGGCTGGACCGTGGGTACCTTGCCTTACGAAACATCCCTGCATCCATATTCCCGTCCCTCCCGACACATCTGGAGGCAAGAAGCTCGCCGTCCCTGCGGGCTGTGTCTTGTGAGTCATCTGCCAGAGACAGCATCACGGCTGCCCTGAGGCTGTCAGGTGAACACACTCTGACACGCTCTGAGTTTTTCTACATAGGACGGTGACGGAAAGGCAGAGAAGTAGTAAGGACGCTCGTTTACTTTTCTCAAAGTGCAGGTATCGGGGCACCGGGGTGGCTCAGCCGTCTTGACTTCGGCTCAGGTCACGATCTCACGGTTCATGAGTTCCAGCCCCGAGGCAGGCTCTGAGCTGACAGTGCAGAGCCTGCTTGGGATTCTCTCTCTCCCTCTCTTTCTCTGCCCCTCCCCTGCTCACACCCTCCTCCTCCTCTCTCTCTCTCAAAATAAATAAATAAACTAAAAAAAAAAAAAAAAAAGAAAAGAAAAAACACTAAAAAAACAAAGTGTGGGCATTGCCGCCTCATCTTTTTTGACCAAGTGTCTCCAAGAACAACAAACAGCCACCACCATTACAATTTCTCTTTGTTTCTCCAGTAACACTGGTTTCAGAGGGTCACACGCAGAGTATTAGATGCGTCGTGTGATGAACACGTTGGTGACTCCTCAGGTCAAACCCGACACCGATCTTGTGCCAGGATCCCCCTGCGTAAGCGTCCCCGTTGACGGCACCTCGGCCGGCACCCCAAGCCGCTGTGGGCTGGGGAGGGAGAGGGGGGCTCTGATTTCTTTAGGAATCGGTTGGTAATCCTTCCTTTGCCTCTGCCAATGTTTGACGGTCCTATCCTGTGTGGCTTTTCTGGTATTTTGGAAACTTCTCGAAGTCAGGACTCGCTATTTCTCACGGAGAAAGGTGGCCTGCTAAACTCAGTCTCCGGGGGGCGGGGGAGAGAATGTTTCCAAGTCCCTCTGGGAGCTGAAGGTGCCCGGAATCTCCCGGCTCCTAAAGAACTGGCGTCAGGGACGATCGCGCTACACCCCCTGGCTGACCTGGGAAGTCCGAGACTGAGACGCCGGGCAGAGGCGTGGCCCTGCCAGGGAACCCCACCACAGCCGGCTCCCGGACAGGGAACAAGCCCTTTGTCCCCACGGGCCAGAGACCCCCTTCCATCCCCTGGAGGCACCGGGTGGCCTGGCCTGGGGAAGCCCCCTCATCTCCAGGAACCACAGCGGGAAGAAAGTGGCCACGGTGGGAGCCCCAGTAGTGCCAGATGAAGCAAGCTGACCACAGCAGAACCGCAGTCTCTAAAATCAAATGCCATCAGAAGCGCAGCCCACAGAGCGGGCACGTCCTGCACAGTGAACCGGAACGGGGCCACCACCTGCTCAAACTGAAGACAGCCCGGACCCAGCGTCTCCCCTCGCAATAGCCCCGTGGCCGGGATGCTCCTGAGGACGACTCACGGTCCCAAGGGCCGGAAAAGTCGCCACTCCAGGGAGAACAGACGTTAAACTGATGGCTAAATGAGCCAGCCAGCCGAGTCACCTGGCAAGGATTTCAAAGCGGCTGTCGCAACAACGCGACGGTGACAGGCCAGCCGGAAACGCTGGGGAGGAGCGGACCGCCGGGGAGGCCCCCCGTACCGTTGAAGGCGAGCGGCCCCGCCAGCTTCATGAGCGCGATGTCGTTGCCCAGCCTCTTGGGCTTGTACTTGCTGTGGTAGATAATCTTCTCCACCGGATGGGAGGGGGCCGGGCTGTCGAGCAGGGAAACCAGGCCCACCTGGACGGTCCACGACTTGGGCACGTACAGGCTGCAACGAGGAGGCGGAGCGGGGAAGCGAGAGAACCCCGAACACTCTAACCCGACTGTCTGGAGACCCTGACTCAGGCGGGGGCGGGCACGGTGGCTACCCTGCCCTGACCACGCCCCCTGCCCTGACCACGCCCCTGCCCTGACCACGCCCCTGCATCTCTGACCACGCCCCTGCCCTGCCCACGCCCCTGCGTCTCTGACCACGCCCCCTGCATCTCTGACCACGCCCCGCCTCTGACCACGCCCCCTGCCCCCACCCCCACCCCGGTGCATTTCCTAGGCAGGCCTCTGTGCCCACAACTCTGGGACTTGACACTTGAGGCTGCGCGGGGTCTGTCGGGCCCGCTCTCCGCCACACAGCAACCAAAACAGAGCGAGGCGAAAAGTGAAACGAAACGAAACGAAACGAAAGAAGCCATCAGAGAATTAACCTGTGTTTGGGAGTCTCTCTGTGGCCTTGCCCCCTCGCTAACCTCCCCTGAGACGCTGCCGGGGAGACTGACGCCTGCCCGGCCTGCACCGCCTCCCGCCCTCTGGGCCACCACCGTCCCTGGAAGTGCTGCGGGGAGGCTGGCGGCTTTCTTCCTGCCCGAGCTCTTCCTCCTTCCTTTCTCCGTAAGAGCCGCAGGCCTGAAATCCTCAGAACGAGCTCAGACTCGCGAGTCACAGCCAGCGGCGACAGTGGCGGTGGGTCCACGGTGAGGGGGGACCTGACTCTGTGACTCTCTGGTCTCTTTGCCTGCTTTCTGGACCCGCTCTTGAGCCCCGAAATCTACTCGGTCTAGACGGGGATCTGCGGGCAACGAGGCCCACGCCCCGGAGGCGGGGGGCATACTCACTCGTAGACGCAGTGGGCAGCGGTGACCACCCACACGGGCGTGATGACGGATCCCCCACACAGGTGGTAGCCCTGGAACTGAAGGCTGGCCTGCCACGGCCACTGCGCCAGCGAGGACGTGTTTCCGCCCACGATGCGCATGCCGCCGAAGCCCCTCCTCAGACCGCAGACTGCAGAGAGAGAGCAGGGCTGGGGGTCGATCCCGCAGACCTTCCTGGGGAAACTGGGTCACAGCCACGAGCCCCGTCTCCCTGACATCCTGCCACCCTCGCAGAGCTCACAGCTGAGAAAGAGAGCGGGAGGGGAGACGAGAGAGCAGGTACCCTCCCCACGACGCCCATGCCCCCAGTGTGACCACAGCTCACGAGGAGCATGGGAGCCGGGCTTCTGGCCACTCTCTGCAGTGACACGGGGCGTCCTGCCTTCCCCAGACCCCACCCCGCAGGGTGAACCCTCCTGGCTGGCAGGAGCAAGGCCAGGGGGCCCCCGAGAAGCCGAGCAGGCTTTTCCTTGAGGCGGGAAGGGGCGCGAGGAGGAGAAGGTGGCAGTTAGTCAGCCTCCTGGAGCCACCACGGAGTGACAGGGCATCGTGGACCGTGGTCCTGTCCACTGCTGAGATGTTTTGGGCCGCCTCCCACCCCCAACAGGGGACAGGGGCTGGTACCGCCCTCCTCCTCCATCAGAGGGGCCCATGTGTTCTGCCTGTCACCTAGGAGAGGGGACCCCAGGCAGTCCAAGGTGGGGGGTGGGGGGAACAGGAGTCTGTGAGTCTGTGGTCGGAGAGCTCTTACCCGTGCACTTCAAGGTAACCACGTGACCCGAGGCGCACCCCTCCCTGAGGAGGAAAAGAGCAGGCTTACGGTGAATACCCAGAGGTCTGGGGGATGAGCACTTTGGTAGACTTCATCCTGGGGTTAGAGAAGCATGAACTCTATTCCCCTGCCCTTGAAGACGGACTGCAATTTTAGTCCGCGACGTGAGTGCGAGGTGACACCCGTGACACCAACGTGCACCGCTGTCGTATGCAGGAGTGTTTGACCCCAGTGCTCTTCTCCGGCCCCGGGGGGACACCAAGGGCCCTTTGGACGGCGTGGCAGCCACTCCTGGCAGAAAGTCCCCGCAGCCCTGATCACCCTCCCCAGAGCACAGCCGGGACTGCTCCAGGAATGACACGCGCTCGCCCTCGCGTGGGCGGGAGCCGGGACACGTCCAGTCGCGTCCCTCGGTGACTTCGCCTGGCCTTTCGAGCCCCAGTTCGCTCGGGCAATCGTGCAAGAAAAACGGAGTCCCCAGACTGAGGTTTTAGGACCCAAGGGATGAGCCGTCCCCACAAACCGCACATGGGTCCCGGGGGACTGTGAATTACGCAATGACAGGCCGGCCGGCTGTTGTTTCCCAGAGCAGGGGACGCGCTCCTGGGATTGGGTCCAAAGTGCCGGGAAGAGCGCATGGAGATCCCCGACCGGGGAGGCAGGGGACCGGGCGGGGACCCCATCTTGCCTTCCCCACGAGATGCCGCGGGGGACACGGAATAGAAACGGGGAGCGTAAGGACTTGGCGGACAGTTGATACGTGTCTGTCTTGATTCTTTCTCGTTTCCTTGTCCCTCCGTCCCGCCCCGCAGGTACACCCGGTGCCCACAAAGAGGGCAGCACCGCACCCCTCCCCACCCCCTCCCTCTCCCAGGCCGTCTTTGCCTGGTCGGGGGCGGGCACCGCACCCCAGCCGGTGCGTCGCCCAGTGTAGCCGAGGTGCCCAAGCCCCCACCTTGCATTTGGAGAAACACTCTCACGTCCCTCGGGTCGCGACAAAGCCAGCGGGCGGCTCGACCCGGTGCGGCCAGCGGCCTACCTCGCGTACACCGAGTGCTGCAGAGCGGTCACTTTGTCGTCGGGCAGGAGGTGATTGATGGACGCAAAGTCCTCCTGCAGCGGCTCCTCCAGCAGGTCCACCCTGAGGGCGTCCGAACTCACGTAGCTGCGGGTGCATCGGGAACGCCGACCCCACGCGTGAATTCTCCCCACTTCACACACCCCAGTGCTCAGTCAGAACGCCACACGTATCCTACCGGGGGTGTCATTCCTCCCCCCAAAACCAGCTTCCTTCGCTGGCTGGGGGAGGCGTTGGAGACCTTGCATAGTCTGGGACCGGGCACGCCGCTGGCCCCCGCCCCACGGCGCCTCCAACCCCCACAGGCTCCGGGCACACGGCAGGGGGGACCGCGTCCTGACGTAGCCAGGGGTCCCCCTAGACACGGCCGGCTGAGCTGCCCTCGACTTAGCCTGAAGCAAGCCCGAGAGAGAGGGCGGAACACAGAACGAGGGCGGGGTCTTTCCAAGCGGGCCCCCGAGCGGGGGTGCCGAGCCCCCAGGAACGACAGGCTGGGGGGAGTGAAGGCCAGAGCCGGGTGGGTTCCCGGCCGGAGAGAGAGGAACTCGGAGCCCCGGGAGCAAGCAGAGGTTTCGGGTGTCGGGAACGGGACTCCGGGGGAGGAGTGGTGAAGACGGCACGATTTTAAGACCTCGAGTTATGGGCTGAGGGGAGCAAATGAATGGAGCCCCCCTTCTTGTAGTGTGAGACCCGGCTCCCTCCGCTCCCCGACACGCCGGGGTGGCACGGAGGGTTGCAACGGGTGGCAGAAGGGCCGCGGCGGCGTGCGTGCCATTCGGGGATCCGTGGGGTGCGGGTTTTGAGGGCGATGCCCCTGCAGGCCCTCCCCGGGGTCGCACCACCGCTAACAGGGCAGGTGCTGGGCGCTGGGCTCCGAGACGAGACGGAGAGCCCGATGCGGGGGAGCTGGCCGAGGCAGGGCGGGAGACACGAGGGGGCCCCGGGGGCCACCCCAGGAACCCCGGGAACCGTGCGGTCTCCAGGTGGTGGGAGCCAGCGGGCCGCGAGCTCTCCCAGGCCGGTGCTGTGAGCCCGGCTCGCTCCTGCGCGCTCCGGGGCCGCCGGAACCTGACGGACCTGACCCTTGGAAGCGGCCGCTACTGTTGTCCTGATTTTCGAGGCCCAAGTCAGGGCGCTGGGCGGAGGACGGGGGGACTCGAGCCCAGGCATCCGGCTCAACAGTCACTCCTGTTTCCTTCATCACGGACAGCCCACACGGGACACGGCGAGCAGAGAAGAGCGAATAAGGGCTTTCGGGGAGAAGTAGGCAGAGAACCCCAAAAGGGAACAGAAGGACCTCTTGGAGCCGGAGCACCCGAGAGGGAAGGGAGGACGGTTTGTAGTGAAGGAAACGGGCCATGTCGAGGGGCAGCCGGGGGAAAATGGCCTTGGCCGCACGTCCCCTGGGGACGCACGCAGAGGGTGGACAGGACCCTCCCCCACTGGGCAGACAGGAATCCGAGGGAAAGGGGTCTCTGGGTCCTTCTGCACAGCAGAGGGAGGCCTCGGGGTTCAGGGGAAGGGGTGGCGCTCCCGGAGGGGGAGGCAGGGGGTCGGGAAGGGGGAGGGACGCCCCCCATGAGTCCAGGGAAGGGCTTCGTAGGGAACAGAAGTGCCCAGGAAGGCTTTCAGTGGTTTGCAGTGATGGTGTGTGTGTGTGTGTGTGTACATGTGTGTGCTATGGTGTGCTGTGCGAGTATGCATGAGTGTGTGTGACTTAGTGTGTGTGTAACATGGTGTGGTGTGGGTGCACATGTACCTGATGTGCTGTGTGTGTGTGTGTGCCCATGTGTGTGTACATGTGTGCATGTGTGTGTAGGGTGTGGTGTGTGCGCCTGTGTATGTATGCATGTGGTGTGTGTGTGTGCATAGTGTGTGTGTGGTGTGTGCCCGTGCATGTATGTGTGTAGGGGGGTAGTGCGGCACACATGGTGTGTGTGTGTGGTGTGTCTGCTGTGTATACGTGTGTCTGTATGTGTGTATGTGTGTGTGGTGTGTGTGCCTGTGTGTGTACATGTGTAGGGGGTGGTGTGTGGCCACATGGTGTGTGCATGTCTACACGTATGCTGTATGCGTATGCACGTATGTGGTGTGTACGTGTGTGTGGTGTGTGTGCCCGCGTGTGTATATGTGTGCATGTGTGTGTAGGGTGTGGGGTGTGCGCCTGTGTATGTATGTATGTGGGGTGTGTGTGTGTGCATAGTGCGTGTGCTTGTGTGTGTGCCTGTGTGTGGTGTGCGGTGATCAAGGCACTGGGTGTGCGCGGCCTCGGCGTGCGCACCTATGACCTGAGATGCCGTCCAGCGCCCGAGGGCTGCCGTGGGCACGCAGCGCCCCGGAGGCGCCCGACCGGAAGGTAGCTTCCACCCTCCGCTGTCACCGCCATCAGCTGGAAACGCTCTGCACGTTACCTTGGGAACCCCAGCTGGGCACAGGCGACGCTAGCGTGGTGGCCTCTCCAGTCGTCAGCGCACACGGTCCTCCAGGCAGCAGCCGAGAACACCTGCAGCACCGCGTTCCGGCCGCTCACGCGGACTGGCCGGCGCGGGAAGGGCCGTCGGTGAGCGGCGGACGGAGCCCGAGCCCACGGGCAGAGACATCCCTGCAGCCCGAGTGGATCCCTCCTCGGCTCCCTCTGGTCCGTCCCCACCCCCGCCCGCCCACGGCAAGTCCCCACTGGAGGCCAAGCCCGGACCCCCATGTCTCTTCTGACTGCCCCTGTGGTCTCCCCAGCCGAACCTCGGCCCCAGATAACAGCCCCCCGCCTTGTCCCGGGGACGAATGCCAGTTGGATCCCAGTTCAGGCAGAGACCCGACGGTGGCGTGGACCTGGACCCACTTCACAGATGGGAAAGGTGAGGGCCGGGTGGCGCTTCTGCGGGGAGGAGCGCGGCCTTACCGCAGCGGTACTCATCCTCCCCGTCCCGGCAGTCCGAGACCCCGTCACATCGAGCTGTCAGTTCAATACACTTGAAAGACGAGCGACACCTGTACTTTCCGGAACAATCGAAGTGGACTGAAGAAAGGAGAAGACGGGGCGTGTCAAGGCAGGGCTTCTTCAGTGCACAGCCCTAACAACCATCCACCAGCCACGTGGCCTTGAGCTTGGCCATCGATAATGAAACCCGCATTGAAACTGCAGCCCGTTTCCCTCAGCCCAGTTTCTGTTCCAGATTCCAGAGGGTGGGGCAGCTCGCCCCACTCGGTCTCACTACGTGGCCTGGGGCCACAACGCGGGGCCTCCAGGTCAAGAGAGAAAGGGGCTGGCTGCGGGCCGACTGGCTGAGCCTGCTGAGCGAGGAGCTCCAGTGAGGACCACGTGGCCCCCAATCTACCGCCTGTTGTCTCTGACTCTGGACAAAAAGAGAAGGGACCGCGGACCACACAGCCGAGCAGGCGGGCCGGTGACTTGAAACAGAAAAAGAGATATTGTTCCCTATCAGAGCCCATCCAAATGACTCACTTTCTCAAAAGCCACATGAGCCTTATTTTTAAAATAGCAGGTATGCCTGGCCCCGCATGAATGGCCTCCTTGTCTTCTCCTCCGGGCCCCGCACCCCTCCTGCCCGCGGGATTCTGTTTCATCGGTTGCTTTTCGACACTTCTAACTGGGCAGTTTCCTCGGTGACAAAGCCCCGAGCACGGCCAGCAGCCCCTCCCGGGCCCCAGGGTGGCTTGACGCTCATACAGGCAAAGAAAACTCAAAGTCAGCAAACCCAAAAGACGGTTGCCTCCAGTAATTACAGCCGAGTGTCGTGAGCCCGGGGCGGGGGGCGGCGGGGCTCATGAAAGTTTAAATGCCCCAAGAGGCATTCGAGAGCCTACTAAATAATGAATCGTACTCACTGCCCAGCCCGATGGCCAGCGCTAATATCAACGCGATGATACCGATGACGATGATTGGAAAGAACTTCAGTGGCAGAAGGGACAGTATCTGTGCCGCCACCGCATCCGAGTCTGAAAGATCAAAGGGGCGGGGGAGGCGGGGCAAGAGCGGGAAGCCGCAGGGCAGCAGACGCCAACAAAATAAAACTTAAAATTCAGCCGTCTGTTCCCCCTCCTCTCAGAGCAGAGGGTGTTCTGGCCCAGAGGAAGTGGCCGCCCACCTGGGGACACTTTGTCCAGAGGCTCAGCCTCACACTCTCCACCCTTGGCCCACTCATGTCCATCCTGGGTCAGGGGACGCTGTTATGGCTGAATTGCATCGCCCCCGTCCCCGATTATGCTGAAGTTGAACCCCGAATATCATCTTCTTTGGAAATGGGGTTTTTACAGAGGCCATCAAATTAACACAAAGTGGGGGCCCTGGGTGGCTCAGTCGGTTCAGCGTCCAGCTCTCGGTTTTGGCTCAGGTCATGATCTCGCGGTTTCTCGGGTTCAAGCCCCACATCGGGCTCTGTGCTGACAGTGTGAAGTCTGCTTAGGATTCCCTCTCTCTCTCTCTCTCTCTCTCTCTCTCTCTCTCTCTGCCCCTCCCCTGCTCACGCTGTCTCTGTCTGTCTCAAAATAAATAAATCATCTTTAAGAAGGGTTTACCAATTAAAATAAAGTCACTGTGTGGATCTAATCTAATCTGACTGGTGTCTTTTAAAGGGGTGACACTTGAACACAGAAGCAGACATGCACAGAAGGAAATGGTGTGAAGACACACAGCAGGACCCCGTGTGAAGATCTAGGCAGAGACTGGGGCGATGAACCTACCAGCCAAGGAACCCCAAAGATTACCAGCAAACCCAGAAAGCAGGAAGAAGCAAGGAAGTTTCCCCCATGGGGTTCTAGACGGCACGTCCCTGCCGGCCCCTTGGCCTCCGACCGTGGTCTCCAGAACCGTGAACCCCAGACCTCTGTCTTTTTAACCCACCTGCTTTGTCTCTGCGGCCCTAGGGAACGAGTACAGAGCGGAATGGAGCCCGAGTCCCCCAAAACACTTCCCCGCAGAGAACGGTGACATCGAACCCAAACAGGGGACTTTGAAGACAGGGGGAGCTGGGGCCTCTGAGAGGGTCACCGGATGATGTGGCGGCCCATTCTCTATGCGCCTTGTGCACGGAGACACCGACAGCCTTGTCCCAGACCGTCTCTCTGAGGATGCTGGCAGAGCAACAGCCTTAGGAGACAGAGAGCAAGGAGCAGGCTTAACACACATAATGTCTTCCTCGGGAAAGCGCGGGCAGGTCTGCTCGAAGTCCTTTATAAGAGGCTTTGGGTTTTTTAGTGTGATGCAGATCCGCTGGGCGCGTGGTGCCTCCCGGGCTGTTCCACGTCGCCTGCGTGGGGCCTAGCGGGCAAGGGTAACGGACTCAAACGGGATGCACCTGCCGCCGAGCCGGGAGTAATAAAATCCTCTGTGTCTGAGCCTGGAGTCTCCTGTCTCCTGCCAGCGTCCAGCAAACGGAGCAGCCCGACTCGTCGGCTTGCAAGCAGGGTGAACCCCGGGCTGCCCCAGCTCTTGCCCGCAGAACCAGGCAGATTGGACGGAAAAGGGGATGTTCCCCGCAAGCATGAACGAGGCCGGAAGTCCAAGCCTCTCTGAGCAGCCGCGTAGGTTTCCGTCGGCGCCCGGCTCCTCTGCTCCCAGGAGAACAGGCCGCTTCATGGGAGCAATCTCATCAGTCTTGAAAACACACCTATGCCGAAGCGGTCCCCACTTAAACCGGGGAAGGGGTGAGTGCGGGGAGGGGAGACGGCCTTCCGCACGGCACACGGTTACTCGGGACAGACCTTCCTCTCGCTCCCTAGTCTCGGAGACGTTGAACCGACAGGTCTCCCACGGAAAAGCCACAAAGACCTCCCCCTGCCTGCCCCCACAGCCTCAGCCTCTGGCGATAAAGAGCACGCTTGAAAGATGGTCGATGCCATTCTAGGCCTCCTGGAACAAGAATTTAAAGGCAACAATGGGGAGACAGAGGTGGGGAAGGAGGAGAGGGAGAGAAGAGGAAGAGAAGGAACGGGAGAAAGAGATGGAGGGGGGAGAGGAGAGACACACACTTTGCGGTCTGAAGGATACAGACCAAGGGGGTGCGGGCAGAGGGCACGGGCTTTGTTCTGGCCGCAGTGAGCAGGTTTTGCCTGCGGCTGTGCGCTCAGAGCCTAGACTGACACCTGGCATGCCGCAGTCCTCCGTCCACACAGCTGACCCTTGAACAATGCGGGTTTGAACTGCGCGTGGAGTTTTTATAGGACGATACCGTCGTGTATTTTCTCTTCCTGACGATTTTCCTAATCGCGCTTCCTCTTCTTGAGCTTAGTTTATGTAAGAACACGGTGTAATATGCGTAACATACGAAATACTTGTTAAGTATTTAACAAGTAATATGTGATCGGTAAGGCTTCTGGTCAACCGGAGGCCATCGGTAGTTAAGTC
Source organism: Paradoxurus hermaphroditus (assembly GCA_004024585.1). NCBI lineage: Eukaryota > Metazoa > Chordata > Mammalia > Carnivora > Viverridae > Paradoxurus > Paradoxurus hermaphroditus. Next base: position 13,082 of record PITB01021682.1, on the reverse strand, counting down.
TTGGGGGAACTGAAAGTTATACGTGGATTTTTGACCGTGCAGGGGAGTCAGCAACCTAATCCCGCCCCACCCACCCCCTGCGCTGTTCAAGGGTCAACTGTGTCAGTGAATTGAATGGATGAATGGATGAATGACATCACGATAATGGAGGTTGTCTTATCTCCGCAGGGGAGATCGGTTCCTCTCGGGACAACCAATCCGTGGTCTTGAGTCAGTAGAGCCGACTCTTCTCCCCAACCCCTCTCACCCCCAGAAGCCTGCACCAAATGAGAGCCCCCTCTCCATTCACACTTTAAAAACCAGAAGGAACCCCAAGAATAATCTCCTCTCGCTCCAGTTGTTCTGTGTCTAAGAGTAAGACTTAGGAAATTAGTCCAGATTATAGATTCAAAGACGGCTGTTCATTTAGAACCTTTGTATCCGTTCACATTTGCCCCTTAACGGTTCCTCTGCCGTGGTGCCCTGTGGGTGGTACCGTGGCCCCGCTCCCCCTCCTTGCTCTGACTTTGAGGGCATGCCTGGAATAAAAAACAAAACGCATAGTACCTCTCCAAAGAAGAAATGTGAACGATTCGAAGGGCATTAAAAAACCTTCAACCTCTCTGGAAATCTAGAAACCGCAAATTCAATGTAACTACGTAGCAACTTTACGATATGCATTATTGTTTTGTTGTTGTTGTTGTTGTTGTTATTACTATTGTTGTATATCCCCACTGCAGTCCAAAGGGAAAAGAATGGACCTCCACTTACAACCGATAGGAGTATGTGTTGCGTAACTGACATTTGAGAGTTCAAATTGGAAATATGAACCAAAAGGCTTAAAAATGGATGGAATTTTTGACATCGTAAAACCACTTCCCGGATTTTATCTTAAGATGTCATCATTCATGTACACAAATTTCTACCAACACGGACACTTAAAGAGGCGGCACGCGTGGGAAACAGCCTGAATGTCCCTCGGAAGGAATTGGTGACAGAACGTATAGAGTTAGTTACACGACAGGGGAAGGGTGGGCAAACCTCTCTGTAAAGGGCCAGATAGTAAATATTTTAAACTTTATGCGCCATTCAGTATCTGTTGCAACTACTCAACCTTACTATGGCATGAAGGCAGCCATAGACAGTAGGTGAATAAATGTGTCTGTGTTCAATAAAACTTTATTTGTAAAAACAAGTAGTGGGCCAGATTTGGTCTATGGGCCATAGCTTGCCTACACCTAAAGAATATTTAGTTATTTAATGCCACGGAAAGGACATAATATTGTTTAGTTTGAGGGGTGGGGGACCTTCAAAATTGCATATGTCACTTCCAAAGGAAAGCGCTGATATGTCGAAAAGAAAAAGGCAAGAAATCCAATACTAAAGCACAAATAGGGTTATCTCTGAGTCACGGTAAAATTATGGACCATTAAAAACAATCTTTTTGATTAACTGTGTTTTCTACATTTCTATAATGAACAATACATTGCTCAATTTTTTAAAAGCACTACCAAATTCCTGTCTCTAGGAATTAATCATGAAGAAGTAGTCACAAATTATCAGAGGCGCCCGTGTATAGTGTTATTCACACTCCCATTATTTGTGCTATAAAAATGCTAGAAACAATTGTCTGTCAAACGGCGATTCAAAAAACCATGTAAATTACACATCTCCTTGATGGGATGTTGCGATGTTATAAATGAAGGGCGTTTGTAAAACCAAGTCACGCGTGGAAAAACGCCTGTCTACACCCGCGCCGCGCGTGAATGTGCACTTATCAGCAAGGAGAGGAAGAGAATGAAGCCAAACACAATATATCTTAGAGGATCAGGCGATCGGGTATTTTTTAAACTTACGCTGAGGCTAACTTTTTGAGCTGTATTTTTAAACCTGTCCTACCTCCTGTCTTCTCCACCGCCCCCAACCACAACTGTCTAGAAGGTTTAAAAAGAATCATTAGGGCAGTCCCCACTGCGCGCTTTCTGGAACCTCAGCCAGAGCCCCCAGGTGTCCCCCTTTCCGGTCCCAGAGGTCAGCACACCCAGGACCAGCGAGCCACGGCTCGCCGTGGCAAGTCCTGCGTTTGTGACCTCTTTACAAAACCAATTTTCTTTCCTCGTCGCTCACAGCGGCTCCTGTCTCCTGCAGCTGGGTGTTTATCTGGGCATCGAATGCCTGCAACAATGCGCAGCTTATTTTAAGTTTCTCGGAAGAGCTGGTGAGCCCTGGTTCTCAGGACTTGCTGGGAAGGAAGGAGGGGAGGGGAGGGCTCAGAGATTTCCCGGCGGGGCTTGACCCCCAACTCCCACGGGCAACCGGAGCCTCGATTTCCGAAAACTTCCACCCAGAGAGTGCAAACTGCTCTCTCCAGAGTCGGCGAGGGGCCGAACGAGGCGACGCCCTCTCCAGGGTTCGGTAAACCCAAGGAAACGCAAGCCTCCAGCTTGTGGGCGTGAGAAATCCTGGCGGGGTATGTCCCCCGAGGGACGCTCCGGGGACGCGCCCCCCAGAAGTCACGGCCGGTTCCACCTACCTGGTGCAACGGGACTTATCTTCAAATCGTCGAGTCCAAAAAGCGACCTGAAGGAGAAGGGGGCCTCGGCGGCGGGTGGGTCATTCTCCCCCATGGTGACTATTTCAGGACCTCTGAGGCTCGGCTCCACGTCCACCTCCACCTCCTTCGCCAGGAAGAACAAAAAGCATTTGCTGCCCCGTTTATCATTTTAGCATCCAACGCATCTTCGACGAGTTACATCTTTGAAATCTAGCAACCCACATAAAGCAGTCAGTCCTGATCCATCAAAACTATTCGTCCAGGGAGAACGCATTTTCTCCCAAGCCTCGGCAGGTAACAGAGAAACTCCCAGAGTTAGAGCAAGACTATGAACTTAATTCCTCTGAAATACTGGCTTTCTCATTGTGTCTTCGACCAATCTTAAATTCGATTGACTCGCCATCTCCAGAGACACGCCCTTTTACGATTTAGAAATTACCGCGCCAGAATTTTTCAGAAGATCGATCACTCTCAAAGCACTTTCCTTCTCTTGTCTTTGTTCTTTGTCCCATGTAAACTCAACCCTTTGCCAGCGCCTGTGGGACACCTATCGCGAACGTAACCAGTATTTTATACTCACATAATGTCCGCGCCCCAAAAATGCGGACGGCACCAGGGAGGGGACGCTCACCCTCCGTGTTTGTAGTGTCCTGTGAACACAGCCCTTCCCCGGCTCACGTGGACGTGACCTAGTTAAGGAGGAAAGTATCCCTGCCCTCTGGATGCCCGGTCCCCCACACGGCAAAGGGAGGAGTGGCCGAGGACGGCTGGCTTGCTCCGGGGCCACACTGGGGCTCTGTTTCTCCCAAGATAACGGCACCTATCACAAAGCCAGAGAGGTCGGAAGCCTCCGGAAGTCATTCCCGCAACTCCAAGGGGGGCGGAGTGAGCCAGAAAACGGCGGAATGTTCCCAACGAGCTCCCAACTTGCCCTCCCGGGTATCCGTCAGGCGCGAGTTCTCTGGGCACCTGCTTCCTCCAAAGAGGTTCCAGCAGGCATACAAGTGTGGACGCTTAAATTCCCCGTTTTTATTTTCTTTCCGTCCGCTGGTGGCAATGTTTGAGATTCGAAAAGAAACTACGAAGCCATTAAGGCAAACTTGGTCTTCATGCTGTTTTGCGTGGTCTCAGGAAAATCTAAGCAGGGGTCCCGCGCTAAAAATATTGGTGTCCCTTCCATCCCAGGTGGCTGTGGAGGGCACCTGAGGAAGCTAATACGTTCACACCCAGCATTTTTGACTCTGAGTCTTGCTCTTACTCGCTGCATACCATCAGCACGTGGCCAATCCCGCAGCCTGACGTCGTGACCAGAATCAGGACAAGCGGTAAGATGCTTCCCGAAACCCCGAACCCAGGCCCCGAAGCCCCTTCCCAAACAGGCCACCGTCGGTCGCTTTCGGAACTCCGAGAAAGGTTGAGAAACGCTCTTTCGGAAGAGACTTCCTTCCCCTCCCCCCAGCCACCCGCTCCGCTCACCATTTCTGGAGCCGCCATCCTTAAAAGCAGAACTATTGTCCTTTTGCATCATAAAAGCGCGCGTGACGGTGAAGCCGGCTGCCAACGGGTTCGTCCGACCGGGAAATCCTTCCTTCCACCAAGTCACCCGGCCTTGTCGACTCAGTCATCGCAGCAAATGGCCTGATCGCGGGCATCTGTGTAACCCGACCTGCTGGTGGCTATCGAGTAGCCATCGGTGGCATGACTGCGAGGCCGGGGAGGGGAAAAATGTGACTTGCCTTTAATTAGTAAGTAAGGTAAGCAAACCTTTTCAGAAACCTCACGTAAGAGAGGCTTCGGAACACAGACGCTCCTTGTATAAAATAGCACATAGGGCCCGCCCGGTGCTGAGTAAAACCCCTCGGCGGGGGTTTCCATTCCTCCTGTGACCGAGCCTGAGTTTAGACTCACAGCTGCTCCGCAGACAAAAGAGAGGGAGCCCGAGGGTGTTCTCACACAGTCGGCCCTCGATAGAGACGCTTTGCACTCTCTTCTGCGGGGGGCCTCTGAGTCCCAAGGGGTTTCTGCACACAGCGCAGCTTTAAGCTGTTTGATCAGGAGAGAACACAGCCCTGCCGCAGGGGACTGAGCCCCGTTGGAAGTCTAGTGGCCAGAACTGGGTACATATCGGGCGTTCATTTATTCTCCTAATATTTACAGGCCATCTGCCACGAGCCAGCATCCAGACTCAGAGCAGGTGGCAGAGGGGACAAAGCACTCCCCCGTGGTCTCAGGTGATGACGAAGGCTGGAGCGAGATGAGGCTTGAGAGGCTTAGGGAGTGATCAGGCAGGGTGGTGGAAGCAGAGTTCTAGGAAGAAGGGGCATTTCAGTCCAGACCTCAATGCTGGGATAAAGTTGGTCTCGTGAGCTAAGAGGGGAGACTGTGCCAAGCACGGGACTATCGACCCCAAAGGCCTGGAGGAATGAGCTGGGGATGGTTGAAGAGCCCCAAGAAAACCTATGGGCTTGGAGATCGGCAGACCACGGAAGGCCGGGGCTGTCGGAAAGACTCGGGTTTGGTTTCTGTGAGATGGAAAACCAGCAAAGAGCTGAGCAGGGCACAGTCAGGTTCTACGCATGTGCAGAGTCAGAGTTGGATTCGCAGAAAGCCAGGACGATGCCCCTGAAAACCTAGAGCACTGTGGTGGTGACTTGGACCCGGATGCTGGTGGTGCGAAGGCTGGACGCGGGATCGATTTTAAAGGCATCGTTGGCAGGATTCGCCACTGGCAACGAAGCCGAAGAAATATATTCAGCCAATTGTGGCTCAGTTCAGTCTTGTTTTCCTGCCCACGCCTCTTAATGTTTTTCGATTTAAGACCGGGAATCCTTCAAGCTCACCCATCCCTCCTGTAACATCTTTTCTAACTACTGTCTCTAGTCGTTGAACAAACATTTGCCCTCAGAGGCGGGGACAGGACACTTAGACCTTAATTATTTCTTTGCTTTCACCTGAGTTGCTGTCGACGGTGCTCCCGTGGAACCAAACTCTTGGAGGACAGAATCTAGAACATCCTCTCACGGCACCCGGCACCACGATGAGTGTGGGATGGGGCTCCACGTACGCGGATGAGCGGATCGTAAACTAGGTGGTGGAACCAGGTCAGTAGTAGACACGTGGAAAACCGAAAGCAATCGTGAGCTCACGTGTGTCATGTTAATGTATCAACACGTTGGCGCCTTGGCAGGTGTGGCAGATGAAGTCAGTTTGCCGAGGCGTAGCAGGGAGATGACCCGTGCTGGTGGCCGAACGTCGACCACCAGTTGGGAGCCTCTCAGAGAGTTTATCTGCAAATCTATTCCTTCGAACTCAAAATAAAACAGAGGAAATAGAAATCGGCATCCCCAGGATTTGCATCTGTATTCTCCAAGGCCGTGTTTTGCTGGTCTTGGTTTGGAGGTCTGGGAAGGGGCACCCTACCCTGAGGGGGCCTCCAGGAGCCATGAAGCTTTTGTAACCATTCGCACCCAGCTGGAGGTGCAGGCGTGGTCTCTGTCTCAGCTTGACGCTGCTAATGGAGAAGAGGGGCTTTGAAGGTAAGGTACAGGAAAAACTGTCCATCAAGAAGCTTTTGTCTTTTCACTGTTGGTCTTGGAAGATAACTTTTCAAGGTAAGAAAAGGATTAAGCTTGAGAGGGCCTCTCTTGGCTTACACAAATAAAGTCCTTTTAAGAGAACTTTATATTTTAATATAAGAACAATTACTCAAAAAGTGGTTTACTACTTAGAAAAGAAAAGTATGTTTGAGTAGAGGCTGTATTTCAGACCCAAAATCTGTTTTCTTTTTCTTCTGGATAACAAGCTTCATCTACTTTGAGGCTTTTAAATTTAAGATACTTAATTCATTTAATTATGAAATCGTTTTATCTTTTGGATTCCTCAAAGCAAAAAGCTATTTAAAAAAATAATTAAAAACTTACAGGTGAAATATTGAGAACTTTTCCTCCAAAATGGAGAACAATACAGGGAGATGTACTGTATTGATATATACCACATCTTCAACGTTTGGAGTTCACTCCAGTTCAATGAAAGAAGAAAAAGAAAAGGAAGAGAAAAAGGAAGAAGAAGCAACAGAAGGAGGAAAAAGAGAAGGAGGAGGAGGAGGAAAAACTGAAGAAAAGAAAAAAGAGAAATAAAAAAAATTTTAGGTAAAGAATATGTATTGGTAAGAAAGAAATACAAATATCATTATTCATAGACAATTATTTTCATACAACTAATATTTTTAAAATTCTAGAGATTATTAGAATTAATACAGAAGTCAAGCAAGACATAAAATCACATATAAGTTCAATGTAAAATAATGTGAAATCAATAGTATTTTGATTTACCAGCAAGAAAGAGTGTAAACATGACATTTTAAAAAGATAATATAGGGGCGCCTGGGTGGCTCAGTCGGTTGAGCATCCAACTTTGGTTCAGGTCATGATCTCACAATTCATAGGTTCGAGCCCCGCATCGAGCTCTGTGCTGACAGCTCAGAGCCTGGAGCCTGCTTCAGATTCTGTGTCTCCCTCTCTCTCTGTCCCTCCCCTGCTCGTGCTCTGTCTCTCTGAAAAATAAATAAAAATATTTAAAAATAAATAAAAGATAATTTATGGTGGCATCAAAAATGATCAAATACCTAAGAAAAATCTAATAAATACCTCAAGACCTCTACACAGAAAATTATGCAACAAAAGTGAATGAAACTTTTAAAAATCTGGCCAACTATGCCAGGAAATTTGACAACTTAGACAAAATGATCAAACTCCTTGAAAAATAACTTAATGAAACCAATACAAGAAGAATACTCCTGCATCTGTTAAATAAATTAAATCCATAATTTAAAACTTTTCAAGGAAATTCTAGGCCCAGATGACTTTGCTGATAAATCTTTTCAAACTTTTAAGAAAGAAGTTATACCAATCTTTAAAAAAAAAAAAACAAAACTCAGAGAATTGGAAAAAAAGAAATATTTCCCAACTCATTTACTTTTTTTTAATGTTTATTTTTGAGAGACAGAGAGAGATAGAGCATGAGTGGGGGAGGAGCAGGGAGAGAGGGAGACACAGAATCTGAAGCAGGCTCCAGGCTCCGAGCTGTCAGCACAGAGGCCAATGTAGGGCTCGAACCCTCTCATGGACCGGGAGATCATGACCTGAGCCAAAGTGGGACACTCAACCGACTGAGCCACCCAGGCACCCCATTTCCCAAATCATTTATGAGGCCAGAATAACACTAACACTTTGGGGGACCAAGTGTCCTTTTTTGCCTAGGACTGAGAGGGTTCCTTGAGTGGGAACATTCAGTGTTGTGACCAGGAAGTCTCAAAAGCATCAGGATGAGCTGATCACTCTACTGACACCAACACCTGAAAAGGAAATTGTAAAAACAACAGGCCACACTAATTCACAAACACTGATGCGAAAAAATTCTACACAAGGTATTCGCTCATGGAATCCAGCAATACACACAAAGGATAACATATTACGATCAAGGTTGTATCTTAGAAACACAAGGTTGATTTAACATTCAAAAGTCTACTGTTGCAAGTTACCTCATTCTCTGAACAAAGAAGGAAAACAATAGGATCATTTCAATAGATGCAGAAAAGGCCCTTGATAAAATTCAATATCTGTTCATGAATTTTTAAAAATACTTCAGTGAACTAGGAGTGAAAAAAATTCATTTAATCTAGTAAAGGGTATCTATCCTAAAAGCCCCTTTTATTCGCCATGGCACTGGAGGGCTTTGCCAGAACAATACAGCAAGGAGAGCAACTCAAGTTTACAAATACTGAAATTTTTTAATATATTATAATTTTGAAGTATACCATAATTTGAATATACCCTAATTGATTGAATACACCATAATTTATGTAGGCATTCGCCAGTTGATGGACATTTGGGTTCATTCTAGTTTGGGTCTACAGTGAATACAGCCATCAAGGACATTCACACACAAGTCCTCAGATGGTCACACATTTTCATGTCTCCTTGGTAGACAGCTAAGAGTAAATTTGTCTTCTAGCAAATGTGTGTTAAACTGTATAAGAAACTGTCAGAATATTTTCCAAAATGGCCGAACGATAAATAAAACTTCCAATTATCCCACGGCATTGCCAAAATTTAGTATTGGCAATCTCGTCAATTTTTGCTCCTCTGGTAAAAGTGTTGTGGTATCGCGTTGTGGATTTAATTTATATTTCCCTGATGAAACATGAAGTTAAATATCTTTTCTTTCCTTTTTTTTAGCATGTTACATTTTATTTATTTACTTTTTAATTAAACACCTTTTCATGTCCTTATTAGCCACTTGTGTATCTTCTTTTGTTAAGTGTCCCATTTAGATCTTTTGCCCATTTTAAGTGGATTTTTTCTTTTCTTAGTATTGATTAAAAGAATATACATGTACAAAATTATGTTCTATAAATTCTAGATACAAGCCCTTTGTCATGTATATATGGTGACATTTTCTCCCAGACTTACATTGTAATTTTCTTTCCAGTGTCTTTCAAAGAGCAGAAGTTCTCCTTTTTTTCTTTTTAAAGTTCATTTATTTATTTTGAGAGACAGAGAGAGCATGAGCAGGAAAGGGGCAGAGAGAGAGGGAGAAAGAATTCCGAGCTGTCTCTACTCTGCCAGTGCAGGGCCCAATGCGGGGCTCGAACCCATAAAATCGTGAGATCATGATCTGGGCCAAACCGAGAGTCAGTCGCTTGAACAACTGTGCCACCCGGGCACCCCAGAAGTCTTCAGTTTTGATGAAACCCAACTTACTGATTTTCTTCTTTTACTACTCTTTTATGAAGCTTTGCAAACCCCAACATAGCAAAGAGTTTTCTCCTAGATGTTCTTTTAGAATTTTGTAGTTTTAGCTTTTACGTTTAGGTCCATCATGCATTTTGAGCTAACCTGTGTGCATGAGGTGAAGTAAGCATTGAGGTTTAAAAAATTTTTAAAAAAAACAACAACACAAAAAACATCCTCTGTGATTCACTGGACAACAGATGATCTTTCAGTGAAAACAGGCGTAGGGAAACAAATGAACATTTACCCCTACCTCACACCATACACAGAATGAATTCAAATGGATCAAACAGATAAATATAAACAGAGAAAATAGTAAACTTCAAGAAGAAAACACAGGGGAATATCTTTATCGATGTTGGGATAACAACGATGTCTTGAACAGGATGCAGAAAGTTCTAACAATTAAAAGAATGAGGGGCGCGTGGGTGGCTCAGTCGGTTAAGTGACCGACTTCGGCTCAGGTCGTGATCTCACAGTTCATGGGTTCGAGCCCCACGTCGGGCTCTGTGCTGACAGCTCGGAGCTAGGAGCCTGCTTCAGATTCTGTATCTCCCTCTCTCTCTGCCCTTCCCTTGCTCATGCTCTGTCTCTATGTCTCTCAAAAATAAAATACAAATGCTAAAAAAAATTTTTTTTAAATGATAAATTACTATTCATTCAAATTTGGAGATTTTGTTTCACCCGGAGACATTAAGAGATTAAAAAGGCAAACCGCAGCCTGGGAGAAGTCATTACCATTAAGCCCATCCAACAAAAGACTTACTGTCTCCAGAGTTCCCACAAATTGATAAGAAAAACCCAACGATCCAATGTTTAAAAGGCAGAAGATTTAAGCGGGCCATTCCCCAAAGAGGTTACTCGAATGGCCAAGAGCCTGTCTCACGGTGCTCGGTGTCATTGCCATTTGGGGAAATGCAAATTACAACCACAGCGAGACGTCACTCCACACCCCCAGATTGGCTGCAACTAAAAAGACTGACAGCAGAAGGAGGGCGGTGAACCCGAGCCTGACACACGGCCGAGAGACCAAATGGGGACATTCATAACACCCCTTGGTAGTTGCTAATGAAGTACGTACGTATCGTGTGACCTAAAAACCCCAATCCTAGGTGCGTACCTAACCTCGAGAACACAAATCAGGCACACAAAGGCAGATACACACGAATGTCCACCGCAGCGAAACACCTGAAAACCACCCAAACGATATACCAACAGAGAAGCGGAGAAGTAATTATGTTTCATTTCTCTGATAGAAGGACACACAGCGATGCAGGGAATGAAGTGTGGTTACCAGCCATCGCGTGCATACGTTTCACACACATAGTTTGGGGCCAAAGAAATCACACACAAGAGGGTGTATGCTCTGTGGTTCTATTTATGTAAGATTCAAAAATAGCCAAAATTAGCGTACATGTGAGCCCAGCAGTTACCTTCTTGGGGAGAGGGAGGAAAGGGGAGGAGTCGGGGGCAGGGGTACGAGGGGGCAGCGGTGCTCTGGTTATAGTCCAGAGCCCCTGTCCTCGACCTCGGAGCTCTTGGTATTTTGGGCTGGGTCCCTCTTAGCTCTGGGGCGCGCCCGCGACGTTCCTGTCCTCGGCAGGACAGATGCCGGCACGAGCATCCCCTCCTCCAACGGGGACCCTCGGAAGCGTCTGCAGGGTTGCCAGTGGTCCCTGGGGATGGGGCCCGCAGCCCCCAGGTTGAGGACCCCTGTTTTGCTGTTGGTCCTGAGGGAGTTAGGGAGGTGGGCTCGCTGGATGGAAGGTCACGGACTTGTCCCTAGGATTTGTCGACTTTTCGGCACGCGCGTGAAACTTCAAAAGATTCTAAAACCGAAAACAGAGTCAACGAATAATTAAAAGAACCAAAAATGCCAGCGCTCACGGGGACAGCAGATGGCGTGCAGTTTAACACCCGGCAGGCGAGGAGGCTCGGGGTTGCCCCGGGTCCGTGGCCAGCGGCCCCGGGGAGGACCGGGTCAGGGCCAAGGCTAACCCCACGCGGGGGCCGAGCTGGACCCGGGACCGCGGACCCCGTGTGGAAGCAGGGCCGGAGGGCGCCGCGCCCCAGCACCGCGCAGAGCGAATTCTGAAAACCGACAGCTCATGCAAACAGGATATTAGTTTTTGTCAGAGAGATCAAAACGGGCTTGAGGTTTTTCTTCACGCCCTCAGCCTTGCCTGTGTGTGTCTCTCTCTGGCTTTATCTATTCATTTCTGGCCACAGGCAGGAAGAGATGGCGGCCGGGGAGACTCAGCTCTACGCAAAGGTCTCCAGCAAGCTCAAGGTCCGCGGCGCGTCCTCGCTCCTGGAGCCCCTTCTGGGAATGGGCTTCCCGGTACACACCGCGTGAGTACTGTCCTGCCGGCCGCCGGGCGAGGGTCCCCGGCCCAGCGACGCTTCTGCCCCTGCCGCCGAACCGCAGGCAGCTCAGAGCACTGACTTCCTGCCGAAGCGGTGCCGCCTCGCCGGGCGAGATCCGCTCTCAGAACACGGCCCTTCCCTGCTTTTGATAAACGACGTTATCTTCGCCCTTTAGAGTCAAACGGCGCTGGCTGGCTGGTGGAGGGACCCTAAAATTTGTGAAAGTTGGAAGCCATGTGTTCCTGGGGCACCCCCAGTTTTCAGGGTTGGGAGGGGCCTGGGCAGCCTTTTTGTGGTTCAGGGACCGACAGGACACCACGAGGCATTTCAGACGCCAGGCTGAAGGGAGAGGCTGGGGCACCGCCAACGAGAATATGGGTCTAAGCCGAGCGGGGGAACCACTCCCCTGCAGGGAAGGCCTCTTCGGTGTCTGATGGTGAAAAGAGACGGTTAAGAAACTACCAGAACGGTGTCGATCGATCCTGCTTACCCGAGGAAAAGGTCCCCGTATAGAAAGTGTTAATCTTAGGACCTCCCCGCCCCCCCCCACCCCCCCACCGTCAGAGAGAGATGAAGTCCCCAGAAGCAGGGAGCTACGGTTGGGAGTGGGGTACGGATTTTTTCACACTTATTCACTCCTGGGACTGGGGACCCAGGTTTTCTTACACATTGTAACAAAGCCCTGAGCAAACGAGCTGCCGTCACCTCGAAGCTTCCTCCTTGTCCTTTCTTTTTTTATTATTCTTTTTTTTATTTTTGAGAGACATAGAGACAGAGTGTGAGCAGGGGAGGGGCAGAGAGAGAGGGAGACACAGAATCCGAAGCAGGCTCCAGGCTCTGAGCTGTCGGCACAGAGCCCGACGCGGGGCTCGAACTCACAGACCGTGAGATCATGAGCTGAAGTTGATTGCTCAACCGACTGAGCCCCCCAGGCGCCCCTATGCTTGTCTTTTCTAACCCATATCAGAACCCGGTCGCCTTCATGTTGATAAGAAACCGGGGGTCTTGGAAACAGGCAGTGGAACCATGTGCCAGGCCCCACGCCGGGTGCAGCCGGGGACACTGAGAGCAGAGAACACAGGAAGTGGTGGGGCGGGGCCCTATCCTTGGCACCTGTAGAGCCCACCCTTCATGGCACAGGATGGGCTGTGCATCCACCCCGCAGCGGGGAGGCGGGGGACACAGGACCGGCTGTGCGTGCACCCACTGGGGGTTTGGGGACGGTCTCCCGGGGGAGGGACACCTGAGCCAAGCTCGGGAGAAGCAGGGCCGTTTCTCTAAGGGCGCGTTGGCACCAGAAGGCACTTGGGCAGGGGAGGCACGGGTGCCAGCCAGGGGTCCCGCCCCTCCCGGCCAACCTGAGGCTCCAAGAGTCGGTTCGCCTCACTTTG
>PITB01021681.1:0-28480 GCA_004024585.1 Paradoxurus hermaphroditus | reverse complement strand
AATATATCTTGCCCATATCCCCCCGTCCCCTCCCTGGCAAACACCAGTTTGTTCTCTGTGTTTAAGCTCTATTTCCTTGTCTCTTTTTTTCTTCGTTTTGTTTGAGAAACTTTTGTCAAGTCAAGGTTCTGAGCCCAAATATGTCACAATTATCTTTTACCAAGTACATTGTCTTCTTATCATGTCTCAGATAGAAACTCACGTTTCCTTTGATAATTGGTTTCTTTCAAAATCATCTGTAACACAGATCTGATTATATGACTCATGCTTTAAAGCCTTCAGTGACCATGCATTAGTTGTAAGATTAAGTTCAAAATCCTTGCTTAATCCATTCTGCCTGCCTTTCTGTCCTTGTTCCAAGTAACTCTCCCCAATTCCTTCATCTTTCACAAAATCACTATGCTCTTTTTCACCTTAACCCTTCGCTCTGTGTTATGAACTGATTGTTCGTGTCCCCCCCAGAACTCCTGTGTTGAAGCCCTAACTCCCAATTGTGATGGTACTTGGAGGTGGGGCCTTTGGGAGGTAACTTAATATAGATGAGGTCATGAGGGTATCCTTATCCAATGGGATTAGTTTCCTTATAAGAAGAAGACATAGCAAAGGAAATGAGCAACAAAATGAAAAGTCAGTCTACTGAATGGGAGAAAATATTTGCAAATCATATATCTGATAAAGGGCTACGCTCCAAAATTTACAAAGACCTCATACAACTCAATCTGATTACAAAATAGGCAGAAGCTCTGAACAGTCATTTTCCCAAAAAAGACATATGGATGGCCAACAGGTATATGAGAAGATGCTCAACCTTATTAATCATGAGGGAAATGCATGTCAGGACCACAGTGAGCTATCGTTCGATACACGTTAGAATGGCTGGCATCAGAAGGACAAGAAGTAACCAGGATTGGCGGAGACGTGGAGAAAAGGGTAGCCTCGTGCTCTGTTAATGGAAACGGAAGCTGATGCAGCCACTGTGGAAAACAGTATGGAGATTCCTAAAAAATTAAAAATAGAACTGTTTTCTGATCCAGCAATTCCATTTCTGGGTATTTATCTGAAGAAAACAAAAGCGCTAACTTGAAAAGATATCTGCACTCCATGTTCATTGCCATATTATTTATAATAGCCAAGATATGCAAACAGCCTAAGTGTCCATCAACAGATGAATGGATAAAGAAATTGTAGTATGCATACACACACACACACACACACACACACACACACACACACACACACACAAACACAGAGGAATATTATTCAGTCATTTAAAAAGAATGAAATCCTGCCATTTGCAACAACAAGGATGAGCCTTGAAGGCATTATGCTAAGTGAAATAAGTTGAGAAACAAATACCGTATGTTCTCTCTTGTATGTGGAATCTAAAAAGCATATTAAAAAAAAAAATAGCAAACAAAACAAACTGAGATCCTATAGAGAAGAGACTGATGGTTACCAGAGGCAGGGGGTGGGGGTGAGAGAAATGAGTGAACTTCTTCTTTCTTTCTTTTTTTAATTTAAATAAATTGAATAATTTATAATTAAAAAAAGAAAAAAGGAGAGACCAGAGCCTGCTCTCCCCACCATGTGAGGACCCGGTGGGTATCCGTAAGCCGGGAAGAGGGCTCTCACTAGGACCAGACTGTGCTGGCGCCCTGATCGCAGACTTCCAGCTCCAGAACGATGAGAAATGAATTTCTGTTTTTTGAAGTCAGCCAGTCCATGGTATTATGGCAGCCTGAACTAAGACACTGGTTCTTCCCTTTGCTTGAAATGTCCTATCTTTGTCCTCTCGGGTATGGGTCTCTCTTCCCCCGCTACTCTTACTTGTTCCTTGAAAATATCATGCCCTTCGGAAGCCTTCCCTGACCATCGAAGTCCCCCACATCACCCCTATTAATTAAGTCCCGTCTTATAAACAGGATTATATGCATTATGCAGTAAACCTCTTTTGTAGCATGCCTCACACAGCTGACTTGTGTAGTATATACTCTCCTAATTATAAGCTTCACAAGACGATGGGAGAGGCCTCATCTGCCCTGCTTGCTGCTAAGTACTTACTAAAATAAGTACATAATAACAGTAAGATCTGTTCAATGGTAAAGTGCAATGACCTGCCTGGTACCCACATGAATGAGTGTTGACCGCTTCAGGAATTGAGCTTCTCCTATAGCCGTCTTGTGATTTTCTGAAAAGCAATGCTGTCATTGAAACTTCTGCCATAAACATTATAAAAAGTAAGACAGTTAATGTCCTTTTTATGTTGTAATTTAGTACCAGACAAGTCTCCATTTCATGTGAAAAAGCATCATCTTTGTCAGTGCTTCTTTTTACTCTCAGAATATGGAGCTATGAATTTTGTATATTTGCAGAAATACTACTAGAGTCTTTTTGATTCTTAAATGTTTCAAGTTAACAATCTACTGGTTAGTCTGTTAACTCGTCATTAAAGGGCACATATATATATATATATTTATATAAAAATGTATTTATATACATTATTGTTTATATATGTACATATATATATATATCATTGTTATCCAAAGAAATAAGGAACTGATTTGAGAATATAGCAAGATTTTAACTTTTTAGTATATTCTGTCTACTCTCTAACTTGAAAAATAAACAACCCAGTTTGAAACTTAAAAAAAAAACAACGAACAATTACATTAGATATATTTCCTCTTTGGAGGAATGCCAGTATTGTAAAGCACTTCTCCAAATCCTTTCAAGCAGAATATGAGCTGACTTATTAATAGTTATATGCTCAGTGGGATAGAGCAAGAGGAAAGAATACAGATTGAGTCAAGTCTGTCTGGCTCTGCATATTATAAGCTGTGTTCTTCGAACCTCATTTTATTCATCTAGAAAATGGGATAATAATATTTACTTTGAAGGGTTATGTCGAGAATCCAGCATTATGTCAAACACTTGCACAGAGAAGGCACTTAAAAAGTCACAACTACTTCTTACAAGTGGAGACAGAAACTCAACCACCCATTATGCTTAGGAGTGTTCTTACAGACTGGGCAGTTCTGCACAAAGCAATGCAGGACATAGTTACTATGTAACAACAGATGGAATAGAAGTCCTCTGTCTGCAGGACCCATTTTCCTTATTTACATTGACTTGCTCGTGTCTTGTGCTAACAAATAACGAGAATGAACATGGCCACGAATGATACATCCTGAGAAAAACTAACTCAAGGTATGACTGTATTGTATGGAGAAAAAGTGTGGCTAATTTATTTCTTTAAGATTTCAGCCTATCTGGGGTATCTCAGTGGCTCAGTGGGTTAAGCGTCCGCTCTTGATTTCTGCTCAGGTCATGATCCCACGGTTTGTAGGATCCAGTCCTGTGTCGGGTTACCTGCTTAGGATTCTCCCTCTCCTTCTCTCTCTGCTCCTCACGTGCTCACACGTGCGTGTGTGCTCCCTCTCTCTCTAAATAAATAAATAAACATTAAAAAAAAAAAGATTTCAACCTATCAAGATGTAAATTACCCTTAACTTTATCTTGCCCTCCAAGGGTTGATTTCTAGCTTTGATGGGCAGAATCCTGTAGTATCGATACGTAAGATCCAGAGCTATTCTGATACAGCAAGAGTTCCTTTTACTAATTTTTAAACTTATTTGAATTCCAGTATGTTAACATACAGTGCTCTATTAGTTTCAGGTGTACAATTTGGTGATTCAACCATTCTATACATTCAGTGCTCATCACAGTAAGTGTTGTCTTAATCACCTTCACCTGTTTAACCCACCCCCCCCCCCCACCTCCCTTTCAGTAACCATCAGTTTGTTGTCTGTAGTTCAAGGCTTCAGTTTAAATTGTAGTTTTTTTTCTCCATTTTGATTTTGTTGGGTTTGATATATTAAATTTGAAGTAAATATGGGAGCTTATGGGAGTTAAGTACATTTGTTCCTTTGTTATTTGTAAAGAATAAAAAACCAATTTCATTCCCTTGCTGAAAAATAATGAAACCTGGAAATTATGATAATGTATTAGTGATCCTTAAAAGTATTAACATGTTAATTTTATTATAATTGGAATATCAGAATGTGATGTAAACTGTAACTTATTGCTTTCGGTTTCATTGTTTTACTGATTTACAACTTAAGGAAAGCTGAAAAAATATTAATATAAAAATCGATTCATTCCTTAATGAATGTTTTCCCTGCAGAAGAAAACATGCTCATAATAATAGCTTGTAATAAACCTTCATTGATACTTACTGTGTGCCGGGCAGTGTTCGAAGAGATTTGCATGAATTAGCGCGTTCATTCTCACCATACCCTACGCAGAAGGCACTGTTATCATCTCTGTTCTGCGGATGAGAATACTTAGGAGCAGAGAGGTTATGGATTTCCTCCAAAGTTCTGGAGCTTTGTTCTGGAGCAAAGTTCTTAAGTGGCAGAGTGTCTCAGATCCCGTTCCCTGGAAACAGATGCTGAGAAGGAGACTTGCATGGAGGGAATCTCCTGGGGAGGGCTCTTGGGAACAACACCAGGAAGGCAGGACTGAGCAGAAAGAAGGAGAAGGTGAAACATGATGTAGATATTGCCCGGACCTCAGCCTATCTTCTGTGGAGCTCTGGCTTGAGGAGCCCTTCAGATCTATTCTGGGTTGGGTCTTGGGAAGGGGCGTAGCAGTGGGTGAGGCAGTTCTCTTGAGCTTGGGCAATTTCTGGGTAGACATTACACTGCTAAGGCTCCGGCAGCTGGAGGAATGAGTGTCTGGGGCCTGCAGGGGACGCTGAGAGATATATCCTACCGTCCACTCAGACCTCCTGTGACTGTGCCCATATTTGGAAATAGGGACTTTGTAGTGGAGGCTCTTGAGATGAGATCATGCTGGACGGGCAGGTCTTAAACCCAATACTTGGTGTCCGAAGAGACAAGAGAGGGAGATTTGACACATAGTGGGGAAGGCTGGGGGAAGAAGGAGGCAGAGACTGAGTTATGCTGCCACACACCAAGAAGCGCTGGAGCTCCTAGGAGCTAGAAGAGACAAGGAAGGATGGTTCCCTGGAGCCTTCAGAGGGAGCGTAGGCCTGCCGATACCTTGACTTCAGACTTCTGGAACCTTCCAGAACTGTGAGAGACTAAGTCCCTATTGTTGGAAGCCACTCAGTTAGAGGGACTTTATTAGGGCAGTACAAGGAAACATAGCACCCCTTGTGCTTCCTGGGCCCACTTTGTCCTGTAATAAGTTGATCCCACGTGAGAACCGCCCCTCCAGCCTTCCAAACAGGAAGGTCAGTGGGAGAAGCTCTCCATCCCACAGGAGTCTTGAGTCTCTGATTGCCATACCCTTTTCAGGCCGCGTCTGCTGCTCCTGCCCGTTTACTATCAAAATTGGGCAAGGCAGAACCGAAAAACATTTCCGTGTATTTCCTGAGTGAAGGTTTTTCTCCCCTGTTCTCATCATAGGATATCAGCACTGCCTCTCATCATGATCAGGGTCAGTGAGTCCTGTCAGGATGGTAACTTCTTTCTTTGCCATTGGTCACTTGACTCCAGGACACTGAAGTGACCAAAGGTCAACCCAGGCTTACTTTAGTGGGGTTATTGCTGCACCCCACGAGGAAGTGCCTTCCCCTATCCAGGGGGGAGCTTGGATGTCTAGACACACAGAGCCCAGGGTCATGGCCATGGTGAGCGGCGTTTCTTTTACTTGAAGGTGGATTGGTCAGTAGAACCAACTGCACTGAAAACGTACTTCAAGTAACCGCAGTCTTAGACTATCTGGAGCAGCGACTGAAGAGGCGACAGAGTCGACCTGGTCAGCCTTCCTCGTTGTGTAGGCTCAGGCTGGTGCCGTCATTTATTCAGGATAACCCAGCAGAGCAGGAGTTGAACAGGGACTAGAAATCACCTTTTCTAGGCAGGTGTTGTGCTATTTCCCATTACTTTATGTGGATTGATTTTACTTAATTGTTACAATTAGTTAGCTGTTATTGAACGTATATACTATTGAAATGTTTTCACATT
The DNA here is from genome assembly GCA_004024585.1 of Paradoxurus hermaphroditus. NCBI lineage: Eukaryota > Metazoa > Chordata > Mammalia > Carnivora > Viverridae > Paradoxurus > Paradoxurus hermaphroditus. The sequence goes on along the minus strand of PITB01021681.1, from coordinate 22,487 downwards.
TGGTTTCTAACTGAATTGTTATTAATATAATGAAGCAGCTTTTACTGGTAGGGAAAGATAATATTTTGTGTGTGTATTTAAGGTGTAAGGTGTGTGGGTCAGGTGTGTATGTGCGTGAGATATGCGTGAGAGGTATATGTGTGAAGTGTCGTGTGTGTGTCAGGTGTGAGGTGTGTGTGTCAAGTATGTGTGAGGTGTGGGTGTGTGAGGTGTGTGTGTGAGGTGTGTGGGGGAGGTGTGTGTGTGGGTGTGAGGTTTGTGTGTGAGGTGTGGGGGGGAGGTGTGTTCGTGAGGTGTGTGTGTGGGTGTGAGGTGTGGAGGTGGTGTTCGTGAGGTATGTGTGTGGGTGTGAGGTATGTGGGTGTGTGCATGTTTCAAGCAGAATTGGATCATCTCTGACACATGTAGTTCATGGCAGTTTTGAGGTCCAAGGCAGTTGTGCAGAATCTTCCCATTCCCATCGGTGTTAGCTGCCCATCTGAAAAATAACACTATAAAATGCATTACATTTTAGACATTTTTAGTAAGAGTAAAATCTTTCTCTTGCAGTTAGTCAAGAAAATTTCTTCTAAGAGCTTCATATGCCAAAACTTTAGGGGAAATGGCGACTTTCTAGTTTACCGTTCATGTTACCTGCTTGGGTTGAGACCACAGTGGGTTGACATGCTGACTGTAGTCTGATTTGTCTCTAAGAATGTGACGGAGGTCATTTCTGGGATTATTTTATTATTGAGAGATTTAGAAAAAGGCAGTTGGAACCAAGATTGCTTTCATACTGTCCCGTAATCACAAATGTTAGACTTGGAAGAGATCTCAGTACAGAGTGTTACTGTCAAGGGGATAAAGCATAGAAGAGAAGAGGGCCTTTTAAAACTGTGGATTATTTACATATGTGTGACACTGTTGACATCCGGCCAGAGAGCCGCTTTGTGGTTTCATGTCCTGAAGGTTTGCTGTCATGTTAATTAATAACTTTGTGCAGTCCAAACCACCTTCTTTGCCCAGAGCCGTACTTTAAATAGCAAGTTGTTTTTGCTAGAGACTCACAGAACATAAGATACACGGCATTTTCGGTGGAATCCTTAACAGTATCACTATTAAAATAAGAACATGATTACATTTTTCAGTCTGAAAGCTCCAGCAGCGTCCACATCACCTACCGACATGTGCATCAGCTTTGCAGTCTGGATGTGAGCGTATTTAGTCTCTGCCTCTGCTTAGTATTTTTCCCCCCTACATCTTTAGTGAAGATTTAGCATAGATTTGCAATAATTCTTAGTAGGGAAAGTCTTCCAGGGAAAACTTCAGTCTCAGACTCTAAAGCATTCTCCAACGTTTAGAGAATGGAAAAGATGGAGAACGAATGCAGTGCACGTGACCGGGATGCGGCTTCGGCTCCAGTGATGGAGGAGCCGTTTGCTCCCCGCGACCGCTGTCCTCTCAGTTTGCACGGATGTGTCTTAGGAGGGTCAGCGGATCTCAGGAGATTTTCGCTGAAAAGTGAAAACCATCCTCGATTGAGGACACCCAGCAGGATACTAAGATAAATCATTTCCAACTCAATTAGACATGTAGCTCTTTTTACAGCCGACCTTGAACCTCAAGGAAAGCATAGTGTGATCAAAAGCGAGAAGGCTTTCACACCAGTTACCCTCATGCCATGATATGAAAAGAGCATTATCGGGAACACATTTTTCTTAACCATAATTTATTTCAGACCTGTGCTGGAATAAATAAACACATAAGTCTTAACAGATGCAAATAATAGGGTGTAATCTTTGTATGAGTAATTTAACACATTGTGTCGATGGTGGAGTCATTCTGATACAAAACTGGGCTGTCAGAGACACTGTGCAGTTGAGACATTTTTAATGTGAAACCTTAAGCAAGTCACTGTGTCATGAAGCCCCATGACAATGGTTGTAAAATCCAGCCAGCACACAAATAATAAACAAACAACATAAATAACATAAATAAGTTTATGTTAAGTTCTGGGCCAAAGCATCAAAACCCTTTGTAGGCTTCTTCTATTCACCCACTGCGAATGGCTAGACGAAAGTTAAGTTTTGATATTAGATTCTTCTGTGGCCCAGCTACAGAAGAAACCCAGTAGTCCAGAAGATCCTTTTCCAGTTACTTCTCTTGATGTCTAGGTGTGGTTGACTAACTTTAGGTGTATACAAAACTCCCATCTATACTGGAATGATCTTTAGTTAACTTTGACCAATATCACCAAGTTTACAATGGAAGTTACAGTGGAAAAGTGTGGTGATAAAAATCTCCCTTTAGAATCCTTAGTCCTGCTCTATTAAATTTTGTGGGGGGGGAGAAGACTACTTCGAAAAACAAAGCCATTATGAATCCAACTTAAATCCAGGTGGTAGTGACACTCTTAGGATGTTCCCAGTATATTTTTTTCCCCTAATGTTTATTTATTTATTTTGAGAGAGATACAGAGTGATGGTGGAAGGGCAGAGAGAGGGAAAGAGAATCCAAGCAGGCTCTGTGCTGTCAGCACAGAGCCCAACACAGAGCTCGAACCCATGACCTTAGCTGAAATCAAGAGTCGGATGCTTAATCAACTGAGCCACCCAAGCGCCCCCCCCCCCCGAGTATTTTTTTTTTTTTCTTTTTAAGATACAAAGCTTGTTAGATGAATGACTACATATACAGTGGTATCAAAACTTTGGGCCCTAAATCTGTACAGCTGAATCTCATAAAGCTGAGCCTTGAACAACACAGGGGTTAGGAGCAGTGGCCTCTGCCCATTGGAAATCTGAGTAAACTTCTGGGTCCATGAAAACGTAACTGTTAATAGCCTACTGTTGAGTGGAAGCCCTATTGATAACATAAAGAGTCAAGTAGCACATATTTTGTATGTTGTATGTATCACACACTGTATCCTTAAAGTAAGGTAGAGAAAAGAAAATTTTATTAAGAAAATCATAAGGGAGAGAAAATACCTTTATGGCAGCATATGAATCGAAAAAGATCCATGTCTAAGTGGACTCGTGCAGTTCAAGCCCATGTTGCCCAAGGGTCAACTGTATAATGTTGTAGGTCAACAGTACATCAATTAAAAAAATTATAAAAATAGAAATAAAAACAAAGTGACTTAGAGAACAAACGAAAAAGCCCCCCACCTACCACCACCAAAACACTCTGGACTCTAACTAACAATGGTTGAAAATTGCGTGTAAGCCATTGTTGTGTAAACATGTTATGTAAGGTAATAACCGTGTTTGCTGACAGATCTTACTTATTATTAGCCAAAGTTTGGTGATTTTTGAGTTTTACAAAATTTCTCCCTTCCTCTTTCTTCTTTCCTTCCATTCTTCCCTTGCCTCCTTTTTCCATTCTCTCACTCGCTCATTCTTTGTCATTTACTCATTCATTCAGCTAATACTTAGTGGCCATCCACTATGTTCCAAGACCTGGTCTAGTCACTGAAGATACAAGATACAGTTGTGAACAACTTTCAGGGGATGTTTTCTTGGGGGAGAACTCAGAAAATGAAAATAATAATAAAAAAATAAACTGTATTAAATGTTATAGAGAATATAAAGCATAGTAATGGGCCACAGGGTGGTTGGAGGCAAGGTGGTGCTCCTTCTGCAAGAGCGGAGAGGGAAGGTTTCTCTAGGAGGGTGGGATTCCAGCCGAGGCCTGCATGATGAGAGGGAGGTGGCTGTGCTACAGCCTGGTGAAGAGCTCGAAGGCAGAAAGGACCAGTGAGTACAAAGGCACTGGGACAGATGGGAGCTGGTTATGGTCAGGGCTCTGAAGGAAGACCAATGTGATTGGAGCTTCATGATCCAGGAGAACGTGGTAGGAGAGAGAGGCAGTGGCCGGATTATGTAGGGTGTCACAGACCATGGGGAGGCGTTTGGCTTTGTTCTGACTCAATGGAAGGGCATTGGAGTTTTAAGCAGGGGCATGATTGGAAACCTCATGAGTGTGTGTTTAAAAGAGGTTGCTGGTATTATTATTCATAAATCGCACAATGTCCAATTAGTGAGTATACGGCAGAGAAACTGCTTTCAAATCTCAACTTGGAGAAACAGTTTAACTTTTTTTCACCTTATCTCTGATTCTCGAAACAATTTCTCCATTTGATTTGACTTGTAGGAAATTCAGAGCTACTTTGCAGTTTTCCTTTAGCAATTACACGCAATTGCATAGTATATGTTTTTCTTTTTAAAATTGATACTGTATTTATGATGTCTAAACGTAAAAACAATATAGAAGTGTATATATTGAGATTTTCTCCCACTCCTGTATCTGCCCAACCAACTCACCAATCACCCCCACCCCCTGTAGACAACCTCTTACGTTTGTTTCTTATGAGTCTTTCTAGTGTTTCTTTACGCAGATACAAGCAAACCTAAACATATATTAGGCTTACTTTCCTTCCTTTCTTTCTTCACCAAGGGTGGTGTGTGTGTGTGTGTGTGTTCTTCTACATCTTGCTTTCTTTATCCAAAGTCAAATCTGGAGATTTTTTACTTCAGCGCACAGTGATTTTTCTTCCTCTGTTTGAGCATCGGAAGGGTTTTCAATGAGGAGAAGTGCTATATGCTGTTTAACCAAACTTCTTTCCTGGACTCAGGTTATTCCTTATCATTTGGGATAGGATAAGGACTATCCTTACTATTATTACAAATCCCTTGTAATTTGGGATTACAAACAGTGTTGCAGGGAATAACTTTTACATATGTCACTACTATGTATTTGTGAGATTTAGCTATAAGATAAATTCTCAGAGTGGGACTACAGGGTCAAAGTGTGCTTTTCATAATATATAATTTTGGTAAATGTTTTTATTTTGCTAAATACTGACAAATTTTCTTCGGTAGAAGTTGTGCCGTTTTGCACCTGTGTTAGCGATGTATGGTAAATTATAGCACTGTTACGGTTGGCTTTACTGTTTCCTTAGTATTTACTCATGTTTTTTCTTAGTCTCAGCTCCATAATTTATGTATTTCTATTTTTCTATGTTGTATTGACTTTTGTAGGCCATTTTTAGGCCACTTTCAATTAGTGTTTGTAGGAGGCATTGAATAAATAGATAAATTTGGCATGCTTTAATTATTGCCCTTAACACCCTGTGTTATTCTTTTGCATTTCTACCACTTCAGTTTTAGAAAACCAATGCCTGGCAGATAGAAGGCAATAAATATTTGGTATATTGATGAATGGTTTAAAGTCTAGTAGTATTACTACGAAGTCTCCTGAGCCTAGGTGATACCTGGTATTCAGAGAAAGAATCAGTGAATAATGCAATGAATGAGTTAATGAATATAGGATTTTCCTTTTAATAGACTCCATTGTATCTATAGCAATGAAGAAATGTTGTTATGGAACAGACTAATCTTATTTTATTTAACTGGATGCCATTATAACATAAATTAAAATGATTTTGCATCAGTACATGACATTAGAGCAAATGTAATCCTATACTATAGAACAGACGAGAATTTTAATGAAAACATTCATATGGAAAAATGTCCATTGAATAAATTGGAAGCTTAACATCGAGAATTGGCCAGGGGAAATCATGAGTCTGAGGCAGAAAGTTCTGCATTAGGGAGCTTAAATGACATAAGTGCACTAAGAAAGTTCTGGAAAACTTAAAATAAAATGGCTTAAGCTTTTCTATGTGTAACGATATGTGATTATAACGTATGCACTCCGCAGTCTTGCTGCATATTATAATCTTGATTGTTTTATGGTTTGTATAGAGATGAGCTGAAGAAACATGCTAAAACATTTAAAAATGCGATATTACTGCTCATGAAACACGTATGTGCAATAAAAATCCCTGGTCATTGGGTAAGAATGTCCGGCTGCAGTACTGATCACATTTAATAATCCTGTGTATATGAAACAACTAATCGTGGAAGACTGTGGACACCAAATAGGATAGCAGGCAGATGAGGTTTTGCTTTTAGGATAATGATGGTCAGGCATTACAACAAACTTTGCCTCATCAAATTAATTTAAATGTGTACCTGCCAGATATTACGCAACACGATGACTAAATGTGTGCGTATCTTCAAAATTTTTTCATGCTTATTTAATAATCTTGGCCTGAGCATATGACAGAATGATTTCATCAGACTTCAGGGATCACGATATTGAATATCACTCTGTAAGCATTCATAAAGCATATAGAAAGATAGAACCTTGCTTTAAACAAGTCCAATTTATAAAGATTCACATATTTTACGAAACGATTATTTTCTTTATAAATGATTTCTTCAAAATTACCTTTAAGTATCATTTTCATCATACATTTGAATTATAATTCTGCCTATAAAGATCTGTTTTCATAAACTTTTTTCCAGAAACATGTACATATTTTAAGTGTTATTCTGAGAAATAATTATGCTGCTTAGTTTATAGTAACTTACAAATATTTTTTAAGTTTTTGACATTTCTGCAAACTCCTTACTTCTGAAAAGTTGGCTAATACTTCTCTTGAATATTTTTATTATTTTAGCAGTTTTAAAAGATGAGCCTCGGGGTGCCTGGGTGGCTCAGTCGGTTGAGCACTGACTTCGGCTCAGGTCATGATCTCGCTGTCTGTGAGTTCAAGCCCTGCGTCGGGCTCTGTGCTGACAGCTCAGAGCCTGGAGCCTGCTTCACATTCTGTGTCTCCCTCTCTCTCTGCCCCTTCCCCACTCATGCTCTGTCTCTCTGTCTCAAAAGTGAATAAACATTAAAAAAAAAAGTTTAAAAGATGAGCCTCCGTGTTCAAATGACTATGATGGCTACAGAGTGTGTGTGTGTGTATATATATATATATATATATGTATACATATATGTATATATAAGTGTGTGTATGTATACATATACACACAAACATATACATGTAAATATACATATATGGAGAGTTAAAGCCATTTAAAATATAATATCAATAAAAATAAAATATTGAGATATGCTTTATTTTGTTACTAAGTACTGTCACATAATATCATTTTATACCTGGCAACACTTCCTTCCTTGTACAAGACCCAAGTTAAATATGCAACATAATAGTATGGACTCTATCAGAGTATCAGACAACTCAACGGCCAGCACATTTATGGTGTATCAAACTTATAAGTAACTTTTTATTCTGTACTAATATACTCCATAAACATGCATAGATTTTATTTTCATGAACAGCTTTCAAGCTTCTTTTTATAAAAAGTAGACCAGATCAGTTAGAGTGATCTCCAGATGCAACTGGAACTTTCTCTTACTGCAGATTGTCTTTAAATTCTTAAAAATCAGCAATTTTGTGTAACCTTCATAGATGTTACAGTAAATACTTGGAGGATATATCAGATACTGACAAAGTATCTGTTTACAACATTTAATACATGTGAATATGGGAAAGGAAGGTAGTTAAGCTCTCAACAAAGTCAAGAATTTTGTTGATTAAATATTACTTATATGCTAGAAAAGGAAGTTGTAGTAAAAAAAGAATTATGGTAATAGCTAAGTCCTAAATTCCCTGTTGTATAAAAATATAATATATACTACCTATATTTCTTGAGCTAAAAAAGTAAAGTGTTGGATCAATTGCTTAAGCTCTAGCAGTAATTCTCTTATTTGATTAAGAAACATTGAGTATAAACAGTCTGGCTTCTTAAGCTGGCAAAGAATAATTCAGTTTTTAGAGCTATAATTCTGACCCAGCTAACATGTTTCACTTTGATGAAATGTACTTAGACTCAGACTAGGTCAGCTTCCCGTAGGTGCTCCGTGTCTTGCTGGGTAAGCCAAAAATGCAGGGTCCTGACTCTTTACTTAGGTTATTTATCAGGCTGTGTTTGCAGCAAGCAACCTTGAACGATGAGGTAATGTCTCTGTTCAGAACAAAGAGCAGGCTGGGGTCCCTGGATGGCTCAGCTGGTTAAGTGTCTGATTTCAAATTAGGTCACGATCTCACAGTTTGTGAGTTCGAGCCCCACATCGGGCTCTGCACCCACAGTGTGGGACTTGCTCGGGATTCTCTCTGTGCCTCTCCCCTACTCGCACTTAGTCTCGCAAGATAAATAAATAAACTTAAAAAAAAAAAAAAGAACAAAAAGCAGGATCTAAAATAATGGGATCTTCAAGCTCAGAGTCCCTGCCCTGTAAAGCAGCCCCCTGCCTGTGCAAGCATCCTCTGGCCTTCCACCTCGCCCGAACTGGGCATGGGCGTGGGAAACTGACATGAATGTGTGGACTACTGCTTTTGCTGTGAGTAAGAGTCTTTCGTTTCTGTCTGAGAGTCTTACATTTTGTGTTTTCTCTCAGCTTCTATAACTGAGTGGTGGTAACAATCACATTGCTTCTCTCTGCTTAGGGATCACAACTCAAAAAAAGTTGCTGCTTGTATTTTGTCCAGCTTTTTTTTAGTTGCTAATGACAAAACAGTAAGTCCAGTCCTAGTTGCATCAGGGAAGTACATCATGCCTGGAAGTGGAACTGTAGGGCTTTATTTTTTGGTTTAGAGTTATACGTGAAAATTCATCATTTTTGTTTTGTTTTGTTTCATTTCATTTTTGTTCTTCATGAGCAAAAGAGATATACAGCTTTTAAGGCCTTGACAACTTGAATCCAATATCTGGAAATTTGTTGTTGTCCATTGTTTCTATTGCATTTTCTTTTTGACTTTTATCTTGTATTTCTTGTTGTCTAGGATTGTATGTGGCTATTGTATTTGCAGAACTGCTTGTAAAAATAATTGGAGTCTTAGGGTGAGGAGGCAGGCAGTCTCAAAATTGGTCCTTGTGACTCTATCCTTGTGTAGTCTCCTTTGTTGAGTGTAGGTTGGGCTTAATAAGTCAATTTTGACTAATAGAAAATGGCAGAAGTAATGGCGTGTCACTTCTGAGATTAGATTATAACTCATTTTATGCTTTGATTTCAAACTATACTAGTAAGCCATAGTAATCAAAACAATATGGTACTGGCATGAAAACAGACACATAGATCAATGGAATAGAAAAGAGAGCTCAGAAATCAATCCATACACATATAGCCAATTAATCTATGACAAAGGAGGCTAGAATATACAGTGGGGAATGGAGAGTCTCTTCAATAAATGGTTCTAGGAAAAAATGGATAGAGACACATAAAAGAATGAAATTAGACCACTATTTTATACCATACAAAAAATAAATTCAAGTGAATTAAAGACTTGAATGTAAGACTTGAGACCTAGAATAAAACTCCTAAAAGAAAGCATAGGTAATAAGCTCTTTGACATTGGTCTTAGCAATATTTTTCTTTCTGGATCAATGCCTTCAGGCAAGGGCAACAAAAACTAAAATATATAGGTGAGACTCCATCAAACTAAAAAAACTTTCACGGCGAAGGAAATTAGCAACAAAATGAAAAGATAACTTACTGAAAATGTTTGTTAATCGCATATTTGAGAAAGTGTTAATATCCAAAATATATAAAGAACTTATGCAACTTAATATCAAAAAATGAACAACCTGATTTAGAAATGGGCAGAGGACTTGAACAGACATTTTTAAAAAATGCATAGGGCCAATAGGCACATGAAAAGAAGCTCAATATCATTAATCACCAGGGAGATGGTGACCAAAACCTCAATGAGATACTGCCTCACACCAGTCAGATTGACTGTTACCAAAAAGACAAAAAATAACAAGAATTGGTGAGGACTTGGACAAAGAGAACCCTTGTAAGCTGTTGGTAGGAATGCACCAATTGGTGCAGCCACTATGGAAAACACTATGGAAGATTCTCAAAAAATTAAAAATAGAACTACCATATGATCCACGAATTCCATTTCTGGATATTTATCTGAAGAAAATGAAAAAACCAGTTGGAAAAGATGTATGCACTCTTCCATGCACCCATGTTAATTAACGTGCACCCATATTAATTGCAGCATTATTTACAATAGCCAAGATATGGAAGCAACCTAAGATGAATAGATTCATAGATGAATGGGTAAATGGGTTAAGAAATTGTGATAGATGTATATATTACTGAGCCATAAAGAAGAAATGTTGTCATTTGTGACAACATGAATGGACCTTGAGGGTTTTATGCTAAATGAAATAAAATCAGAGAAAGACGAATACCATATGATTTTTCTTATATGTATAGTCTGAAAAACAAAACAAATAAACAAACAAAACAAGCTGGAAGCAGGCTCATAGATACAGGAGACAGACTGTTGGTTACCAGAGGGCGTAAGGATTTAGGGGGGGAATGAAATAGGTGAAAGATTAAGAGGTACAAACTTCCAGTTATAAAATAAATAAGTCATGGCATATATGTACAGCATGGGAAGTATAGTCAATAATATTGTAATAAATTTGTATAATGACAGATGGTAACTAGATTTATCATGGGGATCATTTTATAATATAGAAAAATATTGAGACACTACTATGTACACCTGAAACTGATAGGATATTGTATGTCAATTATACTTCAAAAAAAAAAAAAGAAGAAAGAAAGAAAGAAAAGAAAAAGAATGAAGGCCGATCAACAACAAAAAAAGACTGTGGCTTCCATATTTCAAGAGAGAGTCTCCCTCTCTTGCTCTTGGATCCCTTGCTCTGGCAAAAGCCATGCTGTGTGAAGCCCTGTGGAGAGGTCACATGGTGAAGAACTGAAGTGATTCCTCCACACCCAGTAAAGCTTAGATGATTTCATCCCCATCCGACTTTGAATGAAGCCTGTTGAAAATCTTGAGCCAGAATCACTAAGCTAAGATGCTTCTAGATCTCCGATGCCCCAAAGACATTATGAGATGATATATATATATTATTTTAAGCCACTAAGCTTGGAATAATTTTTATATGCAGCAAATGATAATACAGATGATGAACTTTTTTAACAGTTATGATTTCTATTTGTTTCTGCCAGTTACCTGGGGGTGCTAGACCTCAAGGACACCTAGGGAGACTGATAGCCCAGAATTACCTGTTTCCAGTCTCAGGAACTGAGATGATTCAAAGCTGAATTGCAGCCTATTTGAGGGCCTCCCTGTAGTTCATCCTGACTCCTCGGAGACAGCCCTTAGGGATCCCAGCCCAAAGTAAGGGTGTTTGGCAGGGCTCTCCCCAACCTTTTATAGGCCCTGGATAGCAGTCTCTATGATCTAAGCTCTAAGAAGCTGTTGCAAATCCTGCTCAGCCTCTCAGCTTTCCAGCTCTCCTCCCTGGAATTGGTATGGTTCCCAGGGGAGGAAGTTGCTCCAAACTTGGGATGTATTAAGTTGGACGCCCCTCTCGGCAAATCTTTCCTATATTGTGAGCTCTTTGATGCCATCGGTTGGCTATTTCTTTAAATGTTTTGTCGAATTTTTCTAGTTGTCCAGTGAGTAGACTGGATGGAAATACTTAGTCTGTCATTATTGGAAGAAGTCAAACTCCACCTTTATTTTTCTGTCAGAAAAGTTACAAAGCAATCAAGGAGAAGTTTCTTCTTGTTAATCCTTCTTAAATCACAAAGCATATCCAGTGATAGGTTTCAGTATGGTGGTTTAATGAATTCTCTAGGGATTCTCTCTGTGCCCTCCACCTAACACTCTGGAGAGTACTTTTCTGGTGACCAATCTGATTTGATCTGCTTGCAAATTTTGCATGGTGACTTTGATGGTTTTCCAGTCTACATGGATGGGTTAACTCTGATGTTAATTCCTTTTCCGAGTTTTACTCTGGTAGACAAGTATTGTATTTTGACTTCACTTGGATAATGGGAAGCTAAGTGGCATATTTTGTAATATAGTCTGCTTCTCAGAATATTTATTATTCTATGTGTAGTTAATCTTGATGGTTTTTATTTTTATATGTGCTTTCTAGTAAAGAAGTAAATAATCTTGTGTGGCTCCAAGTCACACGGAAAATATATGTTTCTGAAAAATGCCATGATAGGGGAATGAATAGTTGGGAATCTTAAGAAGTTATATGGAGAATAAGCCTGTGTAATTTTCATAAATCAACATATGTTAATTTAGAAAAAATGCCAATATATATACTTACTGAAAAAAAGTAGGGCATGCGTGTGTGTGTACACGTGCGCATACTTGTAAATGTGTGCAGAAGCATACTTGTACATGTATACTTAAAAAGATTCAGAAGACACTGGAGAAGGGGATTGAGGATTTGGTAAGGGAAGAATTCTTACTTTTTCCTTGTAATCTTTGAATTACTGACTTTTTATCATTTCACGTGTCATTTTCCCAATTAACTAGTTAGCTTAAATAGTAAGTGGACACACATTAGTAGTATGATCTTACATTAGTTATAAAGAATGGCATGCAATTATTGCCTTTTTATCATTCTCTTTTATTATCTTCCTTTCTCATGGCCTCTACTACATATTGGGTTTATACATTTATCTGTTTTAAGTTGTGGATAGTATGTATGCTAAGCTTCTTAGATTATTTATTTTTCTTTATCCAAATGTTTAATGCCTTTCAGTTATATATATATATATATTCTCAGAGTGAGAAATTCTGGACGGAATTTAAATTCTCTCACTTAATAGTTGTAAGACCTTGTACCAGAACCTTAAACAGCTATTTCCCTCTTGTCTCTCCCTCCATCCGTCCAAGGACACAGAGTCAATATGAACAACTATTTCCAGGCACTTAGTTTTCTGTCTGAGAACATGAATAATAATAAGATTTTTTTTCCCACTTAGCTTATAGATGTGTGATGAGGAGCAAAATATAGTATGTATGAGAGCTTTCGTAAACTGTACGACAGCATTACAAACATAAGGTATGGATTACATGCAGTCCTTTGCTCCAGTGCAAAGTGTTAGGGAGAGACCATTGAGCTGAGATGTTCAATTTTCCATATTTTGAAGTACGAAAAGTTGTTAATGGAAATAGTATTTATGAAGCCAAAAATCTAAGGAAACATGGTAGGTATATTATTTGTAACCTGAGGAGGGGAGCAACAAAAGATATTGCATGTCAAGGGGATAAACATTCTGGAGAATAAAATATGGTTGTCATACTAAAAAGAGGAATGGAAGCATCTCATTTTTTGAGGGTGGGTGAGGGGTGAAGACAGGGCGGGGCGGGAGTGTTCCTGCCAGATTGCTTCTGTCCCTTTCCTTCCTCTGAATTTTAAAAGTGTGACCTACCTCTTGTGCTCTTGATTAGTTTAGCATCAAGTGCAGGACTTTGAGTATCAGTTCCTGACCTCAGGGAAAACTTTCTGGGAAGCTGTGGAAATTGAACAAGTATGGTTAAGCCTTCCTTTGGAAAACTTCCCCTCCTCACCTATCCCTTGGACGATCCACTGAAAGCTTCCAGGTTCTTGGTCTATGTTTCTCTAAATGACAAATACAGTTACTGAAGGAGCCATCTGATGCAACCATATGGTAATAATCTTAAGAGCACAAAAGAGGAAAAGGCAATGTTTTTAGCCCTTCTTACTATATACAGATTTAAAGGGGAATATTTATAGTTACTTCATTTATAATGATAATTTATATTTAATTACCTATAGAGAAGTTATTCTGAGTTAAGATGTACTATTACACCATGTCACAATCTTTGCCATCTATCTATCTATCTATATTTTCTTTCTCTCTCTTTTTTCTTCTCTTGGAAAATGTACCAAGTAGTATAGAGAAATAAGTGTTAGTTTTTAAAAGATGGGTAAATATGTTTCCTGTTAAAATATACTAAGAACTGATATATCCTGAGATAGAAGGTAGAATTATTTGTTTTTATGGTTCTAGAATGATATTTTTTTTTTCTTAAAACTCTATCCGTTAGCTTTATTTAACTAGGTCCTGGGCGGCTCTACATTGGATATATAACAAGCCGATAATGAAAGAGAATAGAAAATGATATTTCATTGAAGAAAAGGATCAGTAGGTTGTTAATGAGAAACTCTAGGTTCTTAGATAAGACCTAAAATTTATTTGGACTTTGTCCTCGCGTGGCCTGCCATAACAGGTACTGTAGGCTCAGTGGCTTAAACAACAGAAATTTAGTTCTCCCAGTTTTGCAGGTTAGGGGTTCAACGTCAGGGTGCTCGGTGCTGGTAGGAGCTCTCTTCTTGGTCCACAAACAGCTGCCTTCTTGCTGTGCGCTCACATGGTGGAGAGAAAGATGTTGTGCCTCTTTTTCTTTTTATAAGAGCACTAATCCCATCATGAGGGCCCTAGTCTCATGACCTAATATAACCTAATGACTTCCCAAGTCCCCACCTTCACATACCCTCACATTGGGGGTTAGGGCTTCAAACAGGAGTTTTCGTAGGACACAATCAGACCACAGCCAATTTGGCGATGCTTAGCTTGGGACTGGTATTGGAAAATCTCTCACTTGTGCCCCCTTCAGGGCTAAAAGGGCCAGTGGAAATAGTTTTCTGAGGATCTGATGTTTCTACGTAGAACCTCATGCTGTATCTTGATCCTTTGCTCACTGAATTACTTCTCCTTTTTACCTTTTAACTAATTTTAGTTTTTCTTGGTCTGGAAGCTCAATTAGGTAACACTGGCATACAGTAATTCAAGTATAGCGCTCAGTTGAAATCTGAGGGTAAAAATAGGATTTGCACATGTTATCTGGATATTTTAGGCTGGTGGTTTATTATTATTGTTATTTTAATCAAATAACATATAGGTTAGTGATTTTTTTCTCATTGTATTCCTTCCCTATGACTGGCACAAAGTTGTAACTGGCAATAAAATAATAACTAACGTTTATAGAATTCTTACATGGTGCTAGGCAATGCCATACACTTTATATGAAATAATCTGATTGAATCTCCACAAAAACTCCATGAGGTAGGTCCTGTGAAGCCATTATACAGATGTGGAAACTGAGTCTTACAGCAGTAAAGTAATATGCCTAATGTCAAATAGATCATAAATGGCATTGCCAGGATGCTTTGTTAGGGGATCTTACAGAGGTTTACAACTCTCTGGTGACAGGAAGTTCCATTTCACATGCATGGAAAATTTTTATATCAGCACTGAGTACATCATTCAATAAAATATGTCTAAGAAAGGGAAATTGGAGTTCAAGAAAATAACACTTAGCATGTACGTAGAAGCACTTTTTTTTTCTTCAAGTGTCTCTAATTAAACCATTGGAAACTTTTGTAAATGAAATCAGTATAATTAACTTCAGATAAGGTGGGGATACTGAAGGTCAGATTTACAGCTAAGACTTGAATTTATCTATGACAGCGGAATGGTCCCAAAGAATTTACTTTTACATCTGGATTGGGTTTTGTAACTTGGGACGATGAGAGAGAAGGAGAGAGACAGAGACAGGGTGTATGTGTTAGTAGCTAAGACCACAGGGAAGGTGCAGCCATTGCTAAAGACACCACTGGAGGCAGTGAGACACTTTTGGCGGGGGTTGTTTGCAGGGGCGGGGTGTCCAGTCTTGGGCCCTCTAGTCTCCTGCCACATCCCCATTATGCAAATCTAATGAAACCAGGAGGCAGGGGAGCCTGTGAAATAGAGCTTCCAGGGTCATCCTGGGAGACACAGCAGAGCTAGAGAAGGAGAAGTAATGGACGGGGGTGCAGACTCGCAAATGACATTTGTGGGGCCAGTGATGGGCACTTTCTGTCTCTGATCTCCCTTTTGTGGCAACAGAAGAGCATGAACCCCTGGTTTTTGGAATTTTTCTTGGTCTTTCGAAATCTCATCTGTTTCCTTTTTTATGAACCATGAATTCCTCTTAGGAAGTCAGAGACCTATGGAGGCAGGAGACTTACCACTTGGCCATCTGCTTCAGTACTAACCTTCCTTTTCAGGATTTTTTAGTGGGGCTTCCCAAATGGACCCTATGCTGGCGGAATTCTATTTTGGGTGAGAAAATGCCTTAGAAGAAGTTTAACCTGCCCAACCCTGACAAATACAATCACGAAATAGTGTATCATTGATAGGAGCTCGGACTCTTGATCCAGCTTCTCTTTACACGGGATGGATGGGAATTCTTCATAATTCTTCACAGTTCTAGCCTCCATTAGGTAACTGCAGAGATGTTTCCTTAGAAATATGTCACTGTATATATATAAATATGGTATATACATATATAATCTAAAATATATAAATATAACATATAATATATGGCAGGTTTTAAACTATATTTTATATTTATATCACATATAAGTATATGATATAAACATAGAATATAAAATATATAATACATACATAAATATATAATATATAAATATACAAATATATATAATAAATGTATAATTATATATAATTTATATATATAATTTAATATATATTAAACATGTAAGTATATAAATATGTATATGTTTATTATATATAACATGATATATAATATATAATTTAATTATATGTATAATTAAACATATAATTATACAATATAAATATAAAATATATAAATATATAATATATATGGCAGGGTTTTTTTGTGTTTTTGCAAGTGGTTTATGACTATAATATTTTCTGTTGTTAAGTCTCCATTGACTTCTTTGGGGAAAAGATTTAGTAACTCAGGATACCATGATAATGTTTTTTATTGTTTTGTAGGATTGGATTTGCTTTGCACACACGTGTGGTGTATTTTTCTGTGCATCTGGAAACCAGATCCTTAGAGGACAATATTTAGAAAGATAACACAATCAGTCCAATGAACTTTAGAAACAGTGAGCCTTGTAATTTAGGTTTGTTTTATTTTCTTTCCACTTTCCGGCATATGTACACATACACACATATTCATATATTACACGTAGATATTTTTACTGTAACACAGAGGATCATTTAATAATTCAAATTCTAGGCTTTAGATGGTGTGTGCAAGAGATGGCATTTTATCTCATGATTGAGCTCACCAACTTCTAGAACTCTGTGAGCCCTGACCGGAAGAGCCAATCAGCACCTTTTGAACTCTGAAACAAAACAAAAACCAAGGTGAATTTCATAATGAAAAACACCATGAAGCGCTTATATTATGAATAATAAACATTAGCTCTTCTCTGGGAAGTTAGGGCTTAGAGAGGGAAGACAAGTACGAAACCGCTGTGTTCTAGTTTGGCCTTCGAAAGCACAAAGTGTCCACATACTAAGGTTTATGAACCGAGTAACTTGAATCTTAATGAAAATTCCATTCCTCTAGAAATATGGGTCTGACTTTCTATTTAAGTAGGAAATGTTACTTAAAATTTTAGCAAATGACTGCTTTAGTTTGGGCAAAAGAAACATGCTCTAAATTGAAATACATACTTTTTAAAAATAGTTTGCAATACCTCAATTCTCCACAGTTACCCACTCTCTTTTGTGTTGTGTATTTTGTCTTCTTTTGACTTATTTTTGTTAGCAAGAGGATGGATGTCACTGTAGTTTTCATAAAATAGTTCATCTGAACAAACATCTATTTCTGTGTTTGACTGAGGAACGATGTGGGGCAAAAATACTTACCAAAGATAGTAAAACATAAAAGCACGATCATACTGATGCGACTGCAGTAATGGAGCCATGCTGGTGTTCTGTTTTTGCATCCGGCATCAATAGATTTTCCAGATCAATAGGTCTCAAAGTATATAGTCCCTGGACCAGCTGCATCAGCATCACTGAACTTGTTGGAAATGTAGATTCTTGGGTCCCATCCCAGACCTACTGCAACAGAAATCTTCAATAGGAGATAGGGAGAACACACCCTTCAGGTGATTCCGGAAAGCCTCGAGTAATTGCTGTAATTTGGCATCACTTTTTCGTTCAGATCACTCTGTTATAAGCCAGGTGCAATACATGGCAGAGACAGTCTAAAAAACAAAATCAGTAGTACTCGTGATGTCGGTGGTTTAATTTGTAAAAGTCCTTTCTTGTGGAGAACACTTCGCACGATTGTTTTCGGTGAAAGGCAGGGTTAGTACTCAAGGCAGGGGCAGACACAGGCTTTGCCATCACAGCCGGAGGGCCACAGCGATGGGAGCCAGAGGAACCAGGAAGGGGAGTACTCATCCAGTTAAAGTGGGGCTCGCTTTCATTGGCCTAATGCTAGTAGGAGAAAAGGAGATACGAAAAGGACTTGCGTGTTGTAAACCACTATATAAATGCGACATGGGCATTCGTTCAGTCAACAAACACTTCAGTGCTCTAGGTGCCGGGGAGTCAGCAATGAAGACACAAGCCCATACCTTCACAGAATTCACATTCTGGGTGGTCGCACTGTATTTAAGTGTGTGTTATAAATGAAGCCACAAATGGACACCTACAAGTAAGCTGAGGTTAATTAGTAGCAAAAATTACAATTCACAATAGGTCCGTGCAGCGACGGTTTACCTACTTAGAGCTCGGTTACATGATAGTTTCAAACACATCTAACCAGGAAATAAGAAAAAAGGCTCCTGTAGTTCCAAAATACATGTCAGCAGGTCCATTCAGTAACCCTCATGCTTATTACTTATAGCTCTTAGTTTATTTTACAGTATTTTATTTGACTCATCATTTTTAAATTGTTTGCATTTTCTAAGTGCATCAAATCTTCTCATTGCTTCATTACTTTACTCCTGCTCTTTTCCTCTGTGCCTGTAATGCCCTTACTTTCTCTCTTTGGATTAACAAATTGTATACATTCTCCAGCCCAGAACTCTCTCCTGGGACCCATTCCCAGTTTCCAGGTCTGAGCTAGCTGTCTGGTTTGCATCGGAGTCTGGAGTCCTATTACTGAGGCCAAGGGTCACATCTCATGCAGCTGTGTCATCGGCACCTGTTGGTGACAAATACAAGGGACTCCAAAACTATTTGTTGCATGAATGAATTTAACTTGGTAGACTGATTTCTGATCCTACAGCCCTTTAGAAATAATAGCAAATTAAAAGAGAGTTTCCTGGCGGAGACATAGGAGAGCAGTGACGAGGAACCCTTGACAATTTACAGCAAAGGACAAAGCAAAAAATGTATTCAATAAAAAAAGATCATAGAAGTATAGCGATCTGCAGAACAAAGGTTAATCACTTGATAACACAGGGAATCAGTGTGAAACTTTAAAAGAGGACTAAAATATATTCAAGTACAGCGGTGCCTGGGTGGCTCAGTCGGTTAAGCGTCGGACTTTGGCTCAGGTCATGACCTCATGGTTCCTGAGTTCAAGCTCTGTGCTGACAGCTCAGAGCCTGGAGCCTGCTTCAGATTCTGTGTCTCCCTCTCTCTCTGCCCCTCCCCCACTTGCACTCTCTGCCTCTCTCTCAAAAATAAACAAACATTAATATTTATATTTATATATTTAAGATTTACAGAAATGGTTGCCTAAGGATGTAAACCATCAACTCTCCAGGACACTTGCTCTCTGGAGTTTCCAGATACCCAGGACTTTAGTGTCTTTTGTTTTGTTTTTCCATTTAAATTTTTTTTTTAATATGTATTTATTTTTGAGAGACAGAGAAGGAGGGAGAGAGGGGAAGAGAGAGAGGTAGACACAGAATCCCAAGCAGGCTCCAGGCTCTGAGCTGTCAGCACAGAGCCCGATGTGGGGCTCGAACTCGGGAACCATGAGGTCATGACCTGAGCCGAAGTCCAATGCTTAACCGACTGAGCCACCCAGGCACCCCTTGTTTTTCCATTTAGAACATTGTCTTGACTCACTATAGATTTCAAATGTATTTGAAGATAACGTGTATTTTACTAGTCCAGCTAGAATGATCATTTTCATTAATTTCAGTTTGACAGCATTCTCTTTCTAAAGAAAATACTACGCTTTATGGTTTAGCTAGAGAAAACATACTTTCTTAGATTTTTGAGAGACACGAGTCCTTTCTCATATATGTAACTTTTACCCTTTTAAATCATGTAGTGTGGTCATCTTTCATGGCTAAGAAACCCTTTCTTGAACAGCCGCTGATGCCTCTTTGACACACTGTGATGGAGGAAAGAAAGAGGGCGTGGCTCACGCGAAGCGTGTAGGAGAGCTCTTATTTGGCATCTCGTCCCTGGTCTGCCCCTGGGTAAACGTGGGTCTCCTCAAATCACAAAAATTCCGCTAACAGCCATCTTCTTATCTGCAAAGTGGAGCCAGTACGAATCTACAGCCCAGAACTGCTTTGACAATTAAACCGAATTGGGGGTGTGAAAAGCATTTAAAAAACAAGGATCGCTTACAGGAATGGTGGGAACTCGTATCGCCAAATATCTTATATGTGAAAAGACGGGATCCTAGTCACTGCTGAAAGTATTTACATTTTCCATTCCCAATCTCTTCCTTCCTATGATACTTCCCATGACAATTTATAAAGTCAGATGATTCTTTGTTTATGTAAAATGGCCCAGATCCAGCTGTCCTCATGAGCTGGCCTGGAGCTTTCTCTAGTCGGTTTGTTATTGAGCTTAAATGGTTGGTAAATTAATTAGGAATCCTAAGAAGGAAATCAGATGTTATTAGATGAGAATCAACAGCCGAAAGTAGGTCTAGACCTGCTCAGTTCGACAGTGGCTGGGATTTTTAAAGCCCGCAGAAGAGTATTTACTGCACTGGGCTTCTAACCTACGTACAAATTGAATGTTTATCTGTACATCTCTCTTATTTGAAATTTTTGTCTTCACACCTTCTTTAGCATCCAAACATTAACACCTTTGGAGACAAAGCCGGAAGGAACACATTTTGACAAAGAATAGTTAGAAAGCTGTGATTCAGCCTGAAAGTGGAAGTCAGCTGTGTTTCACTTACCAAAGCAATGAGGCTTTGCCTTTATCCCTTTGGATCCAGCTCCCAGGGCTAGCTCGGCAGGACAATTTCCTCTGCGGCCCAGGTTATTTTCTTCCTGAAAAGCAACCGTATTATGAGCTCATCTCGCTTGTTCACACCTTAAAGGACGCAAGTTATCCTCACGTTTATCACAAAGAAAAAAAAAATTCAGAAGACAGCGAGACACCTGGATTTGGGAGCTGCTTGAGGAAAAAGCCTGAAGCCTGAAAGTCCTTTTTTGGGGGTGGGAAAGCCCGGTGCTCACTTTGGCGGCACATATAGTAAAATTAGGGTGGGAAAGCCCGGAGGGGACGCCAGTGTGCGTGTCAGGGGAGAAGAGGCTGGTTACAACCCCAAAGTGGCAGTGAGATGGAGAGAAGAAGAATCGTGAAAGCCTAAAGATGAGTAGGATTGTGTCATGGGCATAGGATTGTGAACGTGCCGTTCATTTTTGCCTGGTTGTAGTGTCCGGGGTGCAAGGAAATAAATAAATGTTATCTGATGATAGTTAACAGAATTCAGGTTACAAATGTAGTAATTAGTTCGTATGTAGCATATTATTTTCTTTAATTTTTTTTAACGTTTATTTATTTTTGAGAGACATAGAGACAGAGCGTGAGCAGGGGAAGGGCAGAGAGAGAGAGGGAGATACAGAATCCGAAGCAGGCTCCAGGCTCTGAGCCAGCAGCACAGAGCACGACGCAAGGCTCGAACTCACAGACTGCGAGATCATGACCTGAGCTGAAGTCGGCCGCCTAACCGACTGAGCCACCCAGGCGCCCCTAGAATATTATTTTTAAGGCTAGATTTGTGATTAGGAGGTAGATTGCTGAGTTATTTTTCTCATTAAAACCATCTGCTTTGGAAGGCCTTGAGCATGTTATGCTGAGGGCATCAATACCCCGGGAAGTATGCGTGTGTCTGTGTACCAGTGCTATTTGGACCATGAGGATATATAAAATTATCGCAACGTGTGAAAGCGGTTGTAGTTTCAACTTAATATTTTGTTCTTACCAATTATATTTGTCAAACCATTTAGTAGTTCTAATGTCTTTAGTATTTGTCACATGAATACTTTTTGAAATTTTTTTGAACATTGATTCATTTTTGACAGTAAGAGAGACAGAGCGGGAGTGGGGGAGGGGCCGAGAGAGAAGGGAGGGCGACACAGAATCCAAGGCAGCCACCAGGCTCTGAGCTGGCAGCACAGAGCCTGATGCGGGTCTGGAACTCAGGAACTGTGAGATCATGACCTGAGCTGAAGTCTAAGGCTTAACCGACTGAGCCACCTAGGCACCCCATATGAATACTTTTCAAAACATGCAATTGCTTAGCATTTATGAAATCTAAAGTGCTATGTACTTACACCAACTGAATTCTCTTTTTCTAAAACCATATACAAACCAATACGAAATAGCACTGTGAATAATTAGGTCCACTCAGGTGCCCCGAGAAGCCGGCTCCATGATGGAATGAGGCCTGCAGAAGATTCACTGGCAGACAAACCTGTAAAGGATAAAGGTCAGGGGAGCAGGGACAGGTGGGAAGGGACTCAGATGGACGTTGAGGGCAGACGCTGGGAAAGGAGAAAAGAAAGGAGGGACGGCTGGGTGGAAAGGAGCTCAAAGTGAAAACAGCTCTGACAAAGTCTTGGCTAGACCAATGAGGTGCCCCAGAGCGAAGATTGCCTATTAGAAGGGGGCCCCTCATTGGGCAAGAATGGCCAGCTCCCTGCCGTGCTCAGTCATTGGCTGGGAGCAGGTGGGGAAGGTATGGCCTTGTCTGAGGTGCTGGGGCCGACCCTAGCTGGAGGCTACCTAGC
>PITB01021680.1:0-28532 GCA_004024585.1 Paradoxurus hermaphroditus | reverse complement strand
TCTCACAAATGGTAGTTACAAATATACATCTATGTGGGGGCGGCGGGGAGACTAAATGCTTGTTGTCTGTCCTCAATATGCAGTAAGCTCTGTAAGGGTCACCAGTGACTGTTTTGTTTACTGCTAAAATCTCCAGAACTTAGAATCTTCCCGGCACACGGTAGCTGCTCCAAAAGTACCTACTGGCTGAGCGAATGCATGCTTCAGTGCCTTGGAGTGCTGGGGGTGAGGCGCTAGGGAGAGGGGGCTGGAGAAATATAGCCCCAGCCTTTAAAAGGTTGGAAGCCAAGACTGATGTTTAAACAGATGACGTCGGCACTACACGGGAGGTTTAGGGGGGTGAGAGGACCCGAGGGAAGCAGTGCCCGAGAAGGCTCAGCAAAGGATTTCCCCAAATCATGATCTTAAATGGATCATCAAGGATGGCCAGGACTCCTTCCTCCCCGCTCGGCAAAGACATTGCATGCTACAACGGTGCAAGAGTAGTGGGGCCTGGGGTAGCATTAGAACTCAGGGTCCTATGAGTGGAGGTGAGTGAGGGCAGCCTAGATCGAAGAGCGAATGACTTGGGGAGTTTGGATAGCCTCCTGAGGCAGATCACACCCAGGTCCATCCTCTCTCCTTGAGAGAGAAGGAGAGAGATGGAGCGAGCACGTGTGCATGCATGGTGGGGGGGAGGGGAGGGGCAGAGAGAGAGAGAGAGAGGGAAAGAGAGAGGCAGAGAATCCCAAACAGGCTCCATACTGTCAGTGCACAGCCCAGTATGGGGCTCGAACCCACCAACTAGGAGATCGTGACCTGAGCCGAAATCAAGAGTCGGAAGCTTAACGGACTGAACCACCCGGGTGCCCCTGGCAATCCCATTTTTTGAATGAAAAAAAAAAAAAAATTGGTAGACGTGGATTTCCTAGTTACGCATTTTCTGTCTTGTTGTCCAAATGGGCCAGTTTGTTCTCACCCCCCACCTTCCTCACACTGCCTGCCTGTCCTCCCGCAGTCTGTCTTCAGGCTGCCATTTTGATTCACCTCCTCCTCCCCTTCTAAAAGCCACCGCGACTCCACTGGCCCCTCAACGCATCTCTAGCCAACATCGTCTTATCCCTCTTCTACCTCTGTTCTCTCAGTTTGCTGGGAAGCACTGAGCACGCCCATTTCATCGTTTTATATTAATTTCTAAATGACTGCTCTGGCCTATCTAAATGTAAAGAGTTGTCTGATTTTTAAGAAGGGATGGCTTCCCTGTCTGACTTACCCATTGCTTACAAGTCTCTCACCCCACAAATTATACTGAATCTACCATCTGACCTTAGCCCTTATGTCATGGACTTTGATTCCAAAAACATATTGACCCTTCACACAGACACCTACCATACAGGCCTGTCAAAAAAAGTTGGAGTCCTCTTCTATGCTTGGCTCGATTTGCCAGGGTGTTTTGTTTTGTGGCTACAGTTAAATATCTCAATATATTCTTCAGTTTGTTGTTAATGAGAAAAGAGAGGAAAAAGGGAGTAGAAAACCCAGATACTGGAGAGGAAATCCAGTTTCCAACAAGAAAGGGTTACATTTTAAGTGGAGATTAGGAGGTGTCTTGGTACATTGGTTGAGACATTTGACATGTGGAAAAACATCTAACGGTATAGGAATTCAACACCTGTACTTTCCCTGAGAAAAATGCCAAACAGTGAAGCTTACCCAAACTGGAAATGTTCTATGCTCACCGATCCACACACCCACCCACCCATCCACCCATCCATCCACCTTTCAATAATTTTGACTGCCAATTCTGCCAGGTACTTGTTTTAGCTTCCCAGATGACTCTTGTTCTAATGGAACTCACATTCCAGAGAAAGAAGGCAGAGTAAATAAACACACGAAATCAATCAATAAACAAGAAAACATCGGCCAGTGATAAGTGCTATGAAGAAAATAAATCATGGCGGATGGAGCCTAGTGGAGAAGTGGGGGGAGGGGGTGCTTTGGAGCAAGCGGTCAGGGAAGGCCTTCCAGAGTCGGTAACATTTCCACGGAATCAGGAATAAGATTCGGAAAGCGAGTCGAAAGGAGGATTTAAGAAGGGAAAAGCTTGGGATCGACGGCATATCGAAGGAGAAAGAAAAAGATTGTGGGTTATTTTTACAATAGTAGCAAACCCCACATCCACAGAGAAGGCACCCCCCACCCCACCTCTCTGCTGACGGCGAGGCGCGCGCCACGGAAATCTCGCTTTTCCCTTGGCTGGCCCACTTGAATCCAGTCTGATGCAGTGACTGACAGTACCTGACTCTTCTTTGCTGAGCTTTGTGAAATCGGGCAGTTGGTGAACTGGCATTAGGGAGGAGGGAAGCGGGTTCTTGCCGCCACAGCCCAAAACATTCTGTGCAAAACGGTCCCGAGGCGCCACTTCCCCAGCGGAAGTAATGGGCGGCCATTTGCAAACTGCTTAGCCGTCCTAACCGCCATCAACCAGCCCTCATTAGCTGCATCTGCAACAAAGGCACCTTCCTGGAAGGCTCTGCTGGTTACGACACGACACGACACGACACAACACAACACAACACACAAGTTTCATCTGGATGTGCCTTAACTAACCGCCGTTGGTGTTTTGTACCAAAAGTCTGCAACTGACAAAACGGAAAACGGGGGGTACCGTTGCAGCACACCCCAAGCAAACACTGCCTTGCTGAAACAATTCTATGTAGAAAACAGCCACTGCGTACACAATTCTGGAATGAGCTAAAACTTGACGTCTCCTTCTAAGAATGCTTATAACGTTGGCTACGTTTAAGACTTCTCTTCATAGTTCATGCTTTACCCACCCAGTTTGGGACAGATGTTTGCTAATATCAATGTCTCCTAACACAAAACAATACGTGTGTGTGTTGTTTTGTTTATTTGATTCTGTCCCTAGGAAACTGCAAAGAAGTTTCACCCCTGTGCTCGGACTGATTCTGTTATTAATTTATTTTATTTGGATCAGAATACAAATGCACCACACGCAACATTACCTGGGGACTACTTTTGTTCTTTAACTTGTCACAGTTCAGATGCACCGAGTTACGGAGAAAGGGTTAACAGAGCCACGTAGAATTAAATGGTACTACCTGATCATAAATTTTGCTTTTCGTAATAAAGCAATTTTCTCCCCGTTGCAGTCTTACGAATATGATACAGTGTCTGAAATAATAACTCTATTTCAGGCAGCCTGGACTCTCCCCCTTCTCTGAGCTAATTTCTTACATGATTCCCCTGGTTTTACAAGTATTTTTAATAGGGTGGATGTTCCAGATTCTTCCACGCAGTCAAATCCTTTCATAATCAGAGACTTGTTTTTCCGCAGGAATTTAATTCCCTCTGCAGGATGGTAACGTGGGTCGGCCTGATCTGGTTTACATTTTCCGACATGTTTTCCCTCCCCTGAAGATTAACTTAACTATCATTTGGCTCCTTCTCAATCCTTTTCATCTCATTTCCACTAAAAAAAAAAAAATCTGATTTCATTCAGTAGGGTATCTTACACTGTTTTCGGAAGATAGGGATTTTAGTTCTGGGAACACGCTTGGTTCACGCCAAGTGTTTCTCACTTGGATTCTAGATGATGCTCAGATCGTCTGAAATTAACACGAGTCCAAGATTCTTTAAAAACAACAACACTCAGGGGCGTCCGGGTGGCTCTGTCGGTTGAGTGTCTGACTTCGGCTCAGGTCATGATCTCACGGTTTGTGGGTTCGAGCCCTGCATCGGGCTCTGTGCTACCAGCTCAGAGCCTGGAGTCTGCTTCGGATTCTGTGTTTCCCTCTCTCCCTGCCCTTCCCCTGCTTACACTCTGTCTCTCTTTCAAAAAGAAGTAAATATTAAAAAAAAAAAAAAAAAGCAACACTCAGCTTGGTGAATTAAGCGTGTGGTCAATCAGTAAAATTTTACCTAAATTTTCGGTTGTACAGTCATTTATCATTAGGTACGAACACAATGAATTTGGTAAGACAATTAAAAATTTTTTTTTAATTATCCAAAATTCTGTCAATTCCTTTCTTTAGATTCTTTTTCACGCCTTGATTCAGCTAAAAAAATAAAATCTCCTCTTTGGAGATATAGTTGGTTCCTTAGGACTCCATCCTTCTTCCTTGTTCCATCGAGATCCTAATTACAACTTGCAGTTGCTTTATTTTTTGTTTGGTCTGTCTTTGCCACGATTCCATGTTCTACAAGTCGGTAACCTAATGGTTGCAGAACTTACTGAACCCAGGCCTGTGCCTGACACAAAGCAAGTGCTTAATAAATGTCTGGTAAATCAATAAAAAAGGCAAGGCCCAGAGAGGGACATGTTCTCCTCGATTCTCTGATCCGACTCCCTCCAGTAACTGAACTGGCCAGGGACCAGCATGGTGCCATCGTTCTATTCCCAGTCGGCGATGAACTCTTGCTTCTCTGCTACTGAACTGTTTTTAATGTGTATTTATTTTTGAGAGAGAAAGACAGAGCATGAGTGATGGATGGGCGGAAAGAGAGGGAGACACAGGATCCGAAGCAGGCTCCAGGCTCTGAGCCGTCAGCACAGAGCCCGAGGCGGGGCTCGAACTCCCGCACCGCGCGATCATGACCTGAGCCGAAGTCACATGCTCGACCCGCTGAGCCCCCCAGGCGCCCCTGCTGCCATCTTAGAAGGCAGTGTTTTCACTTCTCTGGCCAGAAGCGCTCCCTCCCAGGCGGGGAAAATCGCCACCAGTCTCGGGCCTCCGGGGTCCCTCCTCCCATGCTGTCAGGCTCAGAGGCCTGGCACTCCGAACACACCCACTTCCCAGGGCTGCGGAAGCTTGCAGAGAAGGCTATCCAAAGAAGAGAGAGCTTCAGGCCCCACTCCCCACCACACGTCCGACAATCTGCAGAAAGCACCAAGAGTCAAAGCAACCACTCCAGAGCGCAGCTGTCTCCAATTTGCTGCAAGATAGTGGAAAAGTCACCTGACCTCTTGGGTCCTCAGCCTTTCGAGTGCCAGAATGAGGGACTTGGACCGTGTCGACTCCATATTGTTTCTCCCTCACGTGCTAACAGTTTGCCCTCGCTTCCGGTTTCCTGAGGGGCCACGTTTCTTCCCCAGACGTGCACCGGTCCTCACCGTGATGCTTGGAGGCCACGCCACCTCGGAGTGGTGGGAGCAATTAGAGCCCATCAATTCAGTGATGATGAGCACCAGGTCTGAGGTTCCGGAACAATCTGTGTCTATTTATAGAGGATCTGGGATCCCTTCCAGCAGTCCTGCCGATTGCATCAACCAAACAATAAACGTGCCTGAGATCCGATACGTGTCAGTTCCATGAGCTTGGGTCACCACCTCTCGCGGCTCGTGAACCCGGCTGGCTGCAGTAGGGTGACCAACCACCCTGGTTTGCAGGGACTGAGTGGATTCCCAGGACTCAAGGCTTTCGATGCTAAAACTGGCACATTGCCAAACACTCGGCAGTGGGTGACCCAGCTCTGCTCCTAACCATGCTATGATTATCACGTCGTCATCATCAGTGATTAAGGGCCTCCGTGTGTGTGTGTGTGTGTGTGTGTGTGTTACCTTTCCTAAGGACTTGACCAATATCACCAGATCTTCGCAACGGCACTTTCTAAATTAGAAGCATCCCCTTTCACAGATGATGAGACCAAGATTTAGAAAGGTTACCTGACTTTCTCGAGGTCACGAGGCTACTGAGCACTCCAAACCCTGAACTTTGACTTCGTGTCAAAATTGGAGATTTGCAAACTGGAGGTCGTCATAAAAGACTTTAAAAAGTTTTTTTTTAAGATTTATTTTTTGAGAGAGAGAAAAAGAGATGAGGCAAGGAGGGGCAGGGAGAGAGGGAGACCCAGAATCCCAATCAGGCTCCGGGCTCTGAGCCGTCAGCACAGAGCCTGCGCAGGGCTCAAACCCACTAACTGCGAAATCATGACCTGAGCCCAAGTCGGACGCTTTAACTGACTGAGCCACCTAGTCTTCCCCCAAGAACTGTTTTTAATATTTATTTATATTTGAGAGAGAGAGAGAGCATGAGCTGGGGAGAGGCAGAGAGAGAGGGAGACCCAGAATCCAAAGCAGGCTCCAGGCTCTGAGCCATCAGCACAGAACCAACACAGGGCTGAACCCGTAAACCGTGAGATCGTGACCTGGGCCGAAGTGGAAAACCTAACGGACTGAGCTACTCAAGAGCCCACACAAAAGACTTTTAAATACAGAGAACAAACAGAGGGTTGCTGGAGGGGTGTTGGGATGGGATAAACGGGTGAGGGGCATTGATAAGGAGGGCCCTTGCTGGGATGAGCACTGGGTATTATCTGTAAGTGATGAACCACTCAATTCTACTCCTGAAATCATTATTATACTACATGTGAACTAACTTGGACTTAAATGTAAAAAATTCCTTAATTAAAAACAGGAAAACTTCTGCTTTATGACATTAAGTAATGATTGTTAGGTGCTCTGTGGGTGTGATAATGTTATTGTGGTTACTGTTTTTTAAAAGTCATATCATTTAGAGATACGTTTAGAAACATTTACTGATGGAAAAAATAAATAAAAATAAAACCCACGTCAGTTAAGTCTTAAGAGGCTCCAATCCCCAAGAGTGATCTCCGTGAGGCCCAAGCCCACACCTCACAATAATCTGAAAGTGCCAAACTCAGGGCCCGTGCTGCATCTGCCTCTAACATGCCAAGTGACCTGAGATGAGTCACGTGGTCCCCTTCTGACTCTAAACTAAGGCACTGGACGTGAATATTTCTATGCCCCATTCTTCTGTGTAATTCTCGGGCTAAGCAGTGTTAGTTACCAAGGTCCGCTGGGGCCAGAACGAGGGTTCTTTAATAGAATGTAAACTGTGGCTGGTATGTATTTTCTGATTTGCCTGGGTTTAGGTATAATCTTCATCACAAGCTTTTTTTTTTCCCCCCCTGAGAGAAAAGTCCTGATATTCGAACTTCTTGGTGTTTATTTGTTTAGCAGGGGAACCTCTTCTTCAAACGAATCTCCCCAGATGACGAACTTTATAAAACCGAGACCTGCTCTCATCTAAAGGAGAGCCAAGAATCCCCAAAATAGCATCTTCGGGAAACTTCCTGGCCTGGGCCATCCTGGCCAGCATAAATCTAACAAGACTGAAAGAAATGTTGAGTCATGCAGTGATTATGTGAAAAGGGCTGAACTGTAAATTAAAAAAAAAAAAAAAAACAAAAAAAAACACAAATAACAACAACAACAACAAAAAAACAGTGGGCCATACATAAGGTATCTGTGTCTACAGAAAACCCCTAAAAAGAAGGGATGTGGCCAAGTTCCCGTAACACTTTACTGAGAGGCACAAATATGAATTTCATATACTCCTCAAGAGCCCCCAAACATTCTCCCTCCTCCTTCCCCAAACGTTGGAAGATGTAAAAACTATGCTTAGTTGATGGTCCACGGGAAAACAGGGGGCAGGCTGGACTGGGCACATGGGCCGCCGTGTGTGGACCCCTGTGGCAAAGCCTCGTCATGCACATGAGACGCTGAAAGATGTCAGTAGCCTAATTTTGAGTCTTGCCTCGAAGAGTTCTTATCTGCACAGTAGCGGGAGGGCTAGGCCAGCCTTCCAGGCCTCTGTTTCCTCAGTTATGAAAGGGGGGTAAAATAAAACTCAGCGGGCCAGGGATATGCGGGGACTCTCTGTTCTGCAGTGAACCGAAAACTTCTCTAAAAAATAAACTCTATTTTCAAATCAATAAATAAAACCCATTCTGTGAGTTTATCGTTAGGATGGCTCGAGATGAGACAATAAAAACTCTTAGCACCTGGAGGCCACTCTTCAGCTTTTATTACCCACCCCTCCTGGCAAACAGACACCTGCCCTTCTTGGCCCTCCTCCTGATGACCCTTCAAAGAGCTGTGACCCCGCAGGGCCAGAGCCCCGAAGCCACGAATCGGAGCCTGGGCTGGTTCGGGCAGAAGGAGCTGACCTAGAATCCGGGTGGCTGAAACTCACAAGTGTGCCCCGCCCCCCTCATGCCTCCCCGTCTAGTCTCGCGGCTGGCTGATCCCTGGGGCCTTTCCCCCCCGGGGCGACAAGTTTGTTTGCCTTTCTTCTGCAGCTTTTCCCAAAGGTCTGGGCAATGTTCGCTTAAGCATCTTTATCGCTCTCGCCTCCAACTCCTGCCCTAGTTTCGCCATCTTGGCAGCGAGATCTATATATAACCCTTGCCGAGGTCTCCGTGGCCTCCCTCCTGCAGCCGCCTCCCTGGAAGGAGGGGGTCGCGTACACCCACTGATAGCACTCCTTCATTTTCCCACTCCGTACCCTCGGCCCCACCGAGCTGCCTCTTCTCCGTGCGTCTCTCTGCCCTCGAAATGTGCAGTGCCTCCCACTCCGGGAGGTACGGTTCTGACCTGGCCACGTCCAGCCTGTCCTGTCTGGAGGACCTGGGGTCTGAGCTGTCACTCTTCCTGCTCAGAGTCTGGTTAGGTTGCTTTCAATCTCTTTACTGTGCTCACCGAAAGACACCCGGTGAGTGATTCATCTCCTTCTCTCTTCTCTCCCCTAAACCCCGCGAAACTCTGCCCAGGACGGCTGGCTCTGTGTGTTCTAAATTCAAGGCGCATGCCTATCCCCAGTCAAGTTCATCACGCCCCTCCCTTGTTGCTGGGGCATCCGTAAAGTGCCTGGCAGCAAGCCTTTAAAAAATAACTCTCGTTTTACTTTTCTTTTTTTAAAAAACTACAGCGCATCCTATGTATTGACATTATAAAAGTAACCCGCATGCCTTATTCAACGTGCAGAAAAGTCGAAGAGA
Organism: Paradoxurus hermaphroditus; assembly: GCA_004024585.1. Classification (NCBI taxonomy): domain Eukaryota; kingdom Metazoa; phylum Chordata; class Mammalia; order Carnivora; family Viverridae; genus Paradoxurus; species Paradoxurus hermaphroditus. The sequence goes on along the minus strand of PITB01021680.1, from coordinate 19,730 downwards.
AAAATAATCAACCATGCCCTTATTCGACACTTGGAAATCACTTCCTCCTGCAGGATTTAGGGGTATTTCTGGGCGTACTGCCGTGGATGCTGATATAGTCATTTAACACAGGGGCACCTATATTTTTCCGTTATTATTCTCACAGTGAGCATCACTGGGTGACTTCGTAATACTTCAACCAGGGATCGCGTTACGTTTTATTTAATTGTCTCCATTTTATTGAACATTTGTTTCCAGTCTCTACCATTATAAATAATACTCAAAATAATTTATTTGCGCAGAGATGCTTTTTATTGTATCTTCAATTACTTATTTGTGGGTGATGGCTACAGTTGCAATAGCACAAACAGGAACACCAACATCTTAGAGATAGTTACGTATTTTTTTAAGGAAACACGGTCAGGGTATGCGTTGAATGCTGCAGTCGCTACTGACTTACTGCATTTTTCTGGCGAGTCTAGAATCTTGGACTTGGACTGCTCCCCCGGAATAATCCTCAAGGAAACTCCCCCTCGGTGTCCCACCTTGACACCAACGCACGCTCCCTCCTTCCCTCTAGCTCACGCTGGCTCCCAACTCTGCTGGATGAACTACACGGACCAGTTTCTGTTTCAGAACACAAATACCAGCTCGACCGTTTATCATCTCGCCCGACCTTTCCGAGGTCGTCAACTTGCCTCTGATATATAGCAAAACCTAAGTGCTTTAAGAAAAATTCCAAGAACGGAATCCCCAAATCGGCTCACGTGGGGTAGCCTTTAACCTGGTAAGTGAAGCTAGAACGTCGCACTGCCAAAGCCTTTGGGAGACGAGAGCGGGCGCACGGCTCTGGCCCCTCGTCTGCCACTGTTCACGGGTCCAGTTGCGTGTGTCCTGAAACTATCTTCTTTCATTACATTTTTTAATTTTTTTAGTGTTTATTTATTTTTGAGACAGAGAGAGACAGAGCATGAGTGGGGGAGGGGCAGAGAGAGAGAGGGGGACACAGAACCCGCAGCAGGCTCCAGGCTCCGAGCTGTCAGCACAGAGCCTGGCGCAGGGCTCGAACCCGCGAACCGTGAGATCGTGAGCTGAACTGAAGTTGGACCCTTCACCGACTGAACCAGCTAGGCGCCCTGAAAATATCTTATTTCTGAACATCCCGAGGGCTGGACTGTTTCCAGGCAGCCCACGTCCAATCAGGTAAACTGCACACACACACCCCCTCGAATGCGCCCTACCATGCCCAAGTATATGCCTGACTTCTGAAAACGCTGAGGTGACCTCGGTCCCAGAAGGGTTGGCTTTTGCCTTTTCTGTCAAACAAGCCTGACCGGCTCTGTGACGCCAGCCTGTGGCACTCCCTCTGTGGGACAGGTCTACAACGTAAGCCTCCAGGACGCGACGGTTATCAGAAGTGACTGCGGTGCCCTCTCTTCTCGCTTTGGGAGACAGCAACCTCCCGTGTCAAGTGACAGCGGTGAAATCCGCTACCTGCCTCCTTTTCAGAACGAATAAAACCCTGATCCATCCAGAAAATCCATTTGGAACTGATCTCCTGGCTTTTATATGTAGGCAGCATTTACCTCCCAGCAATATCAAACCTGCTCTACCGCCGGAAGGGGCCTCGGAGCTCGTCTTGGGAGCCTGCTGGAGATTTCGCTGGGGGTCACAGGCAGCCACACTTCTCAACTCTTGACTGTCGGGCCGTCCTTGGTCTGGGGAAAAGGTCCTCTTCAACTGTCGGTACAGATTTAGGCGGGGACGGGTGGCGCGGGAGGGAAGGGGATCCCGCTGGGCCATGCGCCGGGGCCTCTGGGCCTGTGAAGACCGCGGCTGAGCCCTGTCCTCACCTGTGGGCAGGAAGAGTGACCACGTCCCTGCAACACTGTTTGGTGTCAGAGGCACGTCCGTCAAGGGTCCACTCGGCACGAGCGTGGACCAACGCGGAGAATCATCACCATTATCGGTGGCCCCCCTGCTGACGGCACCAGCCAAGAGGGGGATGCGCGTAGGCGGGTCTCCCTCCCAACCCGGGGAGCACCCATTTCACCCCTGCACTTCCCAGGTGAGGACGACGAACCGCAGGTGACTTGATGGCTGACCTGAGGTCATGTGAGGACCTCAGCTCAGCTCTCCTGACCCACAAGCCCTGCCCTTCCTGCCAGACGCTCAGGCGGCCATCCGGCCCTGCGGACAAGGACCCGCCAGGAAGCAGCAGAGTTGTCAGGACAAAGACTGACGAGTCACGTCCCCAGCGTGAGGTCGTAGACACGGACACGGGGCGCGGGGCTGGGACCGCTGGGTTTCCCGAGCCACCTGGCCACCCTTCCCGAGTTCCGGACACGGCTTCCACGAGGCCCCACGGACCCCGCGTCCTTAGGCGCGCCATGCCCTGTCAACCGCGGGGAGGAAATTTCGACCATACGCTTTTAAGTCTTAAAAAAAGTCTCCCCGACGGGGCTCACGCGAGTCTATAGATGAGATTAAAGGTCACAGAACATTAAAAAAAAGAAGAAGAACGTGTGTAAAAATTGTTGCCCTCCGAATAAGGCCTGTAGTTTGGCGAACAGTAGCGCACCAATGCTCATTTCCTGATTCTGCTAGCGGACTGTGGTTATATAAGATATTATCGTTCCAGGGAGCTGAGCCCTTTCGGTACTATTTTTGCTGCTTCTTGTGACTCTAAAATTATTTCAAGATAAAAAAAAAACATTAAAAATACAAGTCCCCACGCTTTGCCCCCTTCCCCCAGAAATTATCCTAAGGAAATCACGGTGCAAATAGAAACAGCCCTGACAGCTGCCCTGGAAAGGTTTAAAGTAAATTCTCGCCCGGCTCGTCGCGGGAGTACTGAGCTCGAGTCGCCCGACGGTGAGGACAGGGGTTACGGCGAGGGGCGAAGGCGGGCTCTTCACCCCGACACGAGCTACTTAGGGTCTCTGTCCCTCGGCCTCCTCGTCTGTGAGATGAAGACAATGGAAGGTCCATCCTGCTGCACTGTTTGTGTTGAGTCTGTATCTATAATGTATGTGGGGAAGGGAACCCGGCACCTTCGTGTGCCCAAAACACATCAACGATTATGCTACAGAGCATTGATGATAGGAGAAAATGTTGCTCCTAGTGAAAATTTGAGACTATAAAACTATATGTAAAATACTGATGTTTTTTTAAGGACAGAGAGACGCCGAGGTAACGAGGTCGGCCTCACCGAGCATCGACAAGTGTTTGTCTTCAGGTGGTACTTTCTGGTTTCCCTCTTACAAGTTCCAAAAATAATTCAACAGCAACTAGGGTTTTGAACTTTTTAGACGAGGATCAAGGGGGACCCTTGGATAAAATGAGCGACGACGTGACGTCGCCTCTCAGCCGCTCCGTGCTTACAAGTTTTTTAACGTTACTGGGGCGCCTGGGGGGCTCAGTCGGTTGAGCGTCAAACTTCGGCTCAGGTCATGATCTCACAGTTCGTGAGTTCGAGCCCCGCGTCGGGCTCTGCGCTGACAGCTCAGAGCCTGGAGCCTGCTTCGGGTTCAGTGTCTCCGGCTCTCTCTCTCTGCCCCTCCCCTGCTCATGCTCTGTCCCTCCTTCAAAAGTAAAGAAACAATAAAAAATTGAAATTAAACAATATTTTAAAAGTAACTTCTACACTACCTGCGAGCCCCAGACGGCAGTTTCTGGGATGCCCTTAGTTGAAGGAGTGCATGGAAGTCTCCAGGACGCACGGTTCTTTGCTATTGTTAATATGCGTCACGCTCTAGACGGGCCAGACGCGGTGCCCAGGGAGCCAGTCCTAATACGACAGTCAGTCATCTGCTCCTTGGAGACCAGAGCCGGCCCCAGCCTCCACACCCCCACCCCCGTTCCCAGGCAGGCGTCTCCAAGGGACACAGGCTAACTGAGGGGGGCTGCGCTCCGTGCTGCTCAAGTGAGACCCTTCTGGGGCCCCATCCCATCTTCTTGGCTTTTATGCTCTCCTCTCTCCTGTCCCGGGGCCAGCCCACAGTGGTCGGGCTGCTCTCCTCGGGCCGGGTTGTTCTCATGAAGGCCTCTCGTGGGCCCTTGTGGGCACTCAGGCCGCCTATTCATCCTCATCCAGGGCTCCGGCCCCTTCTCTAACCCTATCGCTGACCCTCGGCAGACTCTGGAAAAGGAACAAGGAGGCGCCGGGCCCCGGGGGTTCCGAGGAATTTCGGGGTCAGGCCCCCTCCGGGCTGCAGTGGTTAGTTAGGCCAGGCAGGAACACAGAGAGCTGTGTGATCCAGACAGACACCCCCCCTCCGCTCCCCGTCCCTGCAGGAAGCTGCCCCCACCCTGGCAAGAACACGCGAACGAAGCCCTCTCCCGTCCCACCGTCTTCCAGCCTGTGCGAGGCCCAGATTCAGACGGCTCACCGGAGGTGTGCCCTGGCCAGAGGGGCGGAGAGGAGGTGGGGACGCAGCCTCAGGGCGGACTCCTCCTTTCTGGAGGAGCCCAGAGGCCACCGCGCCAGGCCGCCGGTAAAGACGGTGAAGTCTCGGATGTCATTTTGGAGGTTACAAATCCTCTCCATTCTGTGCCCTCACGACCAGCCCCTGTCTCCTGGGACGGGTGCCTACTTGTGCCACTTCTCCACTTCGACGTCACCGGTGGCTTCCCAGAGCATGCGGAAGAAAAGCCAAGTCCTGGGGCGCCCGGGGGGCTCAGTCAGTTAAGCATCTGACTTCAGTTCAGGTCATGATCTCGCGGTTTGTGGGTTCGAGCCCCCCATCGGGCTCTGTGCTGACGGCTCAGAGTCTGGAGTCTGCTTTGGATTCTGTATCTCCCTTTCTTTTTGCCTTCCCCTACTCACGCTCTGTCTCTCTCTCTCTCTCTCTCTCTCTCTCTCAAAAATCAACAAACATTGAAAAAAAGAGAGAAAAGCCAAGGCTTTACCGGGTCTACCGCTTCCCGCCTCCTCTTGACTTGCCCTCCCCCTTCCTTGAGTAGCTCCGGTCCCTGTGGCTTCCTTTCTGCTCCTTTGATGCATCAGATTCTTGCCCACCACAGGGCCTTTGCACATGCTGTTCTAGCCCTTCACAGCTTGTCTCCCCTACCTGTCTTCCCACCTAGCAGCATGGATTCCTCCTGTCCTTCAGGTTTTCTCACCTCCGAACTTCACTGAGGCCCACGAGGTCACCCCTCTCTTCACAGTCCGGATCACAATCTGTAACTGTACGATGTCTGTGTTTGATTAGTGTCTACTCCCCGGCACCCCATTACAAGAAGGCAGGCTCCCAGACAGCTGGGTTTGTCTATCCCATCCACACATCTCTCCCCGTGCTAAGAACAGGGCAAGACAGGTAGGAGATACTGGAAGAAAGAGGCTTTCACTTGACGGCTCTTGGTTGCGCGTGAAAACTTGCTTCCCTAGAGAAGGCGGTGGCTGTCCCGGTGCCTTGGTGTCGGGGTAGGGGGGAGGGGGCCAGTGCCACTGCGCTGGCCTCTGGCTGACAGCAGGGGAGGGGTCTATCACTGCGAACTGGTGGCTTGGCTCCCAGCTCCCGGGGGCCTCTCCACGCGGCACGGGGCACCTCGGGGGGCCAGGGGAGAGGAGGGAAGCCTGGAATCGGGGCAGGGATGGCGGGAAGGAGCAGCAGGGACAATGTGAAGAAAGCACAGGCCGCGACGAGGCGGCGGGTTCTTGCGGCCAGGCTCCGGAAGCGGCCTCGGTGCAGACTGGCCCCGTGAAGGTCGCGCCACCTGCCCTGCCCTGGCAGGCGACCTCCTAACTCTGTACATGTTTTCATCTCTCCGGCAGCGAGGGCCTGGGAGAGGGCGTGTACTTTCTAAATGACTGGTTTCTGTAGAATTATTCATTTCGAACTTCTCAAAAGAGGCAACACTGTCCGAAAGATGCCGAGGAGGTGATAACAGGGAGGGGCCGAGCATCCTGCCCTCCGCCCCCTCCCCCGGGCCCGGCGCCGCCCATAAACACTGAGGTTTGGCCCAGAGCCTCCCAGGGGGACCGCAGAGGCCCGAGCAGACTGCTGGGCTCCCGTCCTGCCCGGCCAGGCCGCGAGCCGAGGGCGCAGAGACAGGAAGGCAGGTGGCACCGCCCCAGCCTTAAAGGGCCCAGCAGGAGGGGCAGATACGGGATGAATAAAGGACGAAATTGGCCGAGAAGGCCGACCATGGCAACGGCCCGAGCCACCCAGAGGAGGATAGGTTTAATTCTAAAGGGGACAGGGGACCAGGTGTCAGGGGAGGGGACGTCCTGGTGCACTTGAAACGATGAAGATGATGTAGCCAGAGGCCTACGAGAAGGGTGGTCCTGGCAGAAAAACGTTAGCAAGCAAAGGCAGCCCGTGGGAAGCGACGTGGGCGCTGGGCATTGTGGGAGCCGCAGGCTGGGCGCTCTGGGGACACCGGAGCACGGCGGGCACTGTGAGCACAGAGCATCGTGGGAACCGTGTGCACGGATCCCGGGCTGAGGGGACAGGAGCAGGTGGGCTGGACAGGCGGGAAGGTTTAGGCACCACAAGCGGGTTTTTCCTGCCCCTTTTTCTCTTCTTTGCGTTTTCCTCTTAATCCTTGTCATCCGTTAGAAGCCTGCAGGCACGCGACTCAGGCATCTTGCTTTTATTATCTGTGCAACCGCCAGAACGGGAGGGCAAGGAGCTTTGCCATGTTTGAACTCTGGCCCCGATGCTGCTGGGCGCGCGGGAGGGGCTGGATGAAGAGCCAGTAAGTGAACGAGGGCCGACGGCCACCCTCCGGCCGACGCCGCCCAGGGAAGGTGGCATCGCCGCCTCATAGCCGGAGAGGACGACGAGTGTCCTTCGTTTTATTACTTATTTTAAAAAACCCACAGGGGTGTCATGTTCAACTGGCCCCCGATGAAGGATCCTGCCTGGAGCAAGGCCAAGTAGGGGAAAAAAAAAAACCACAAAGGGAAGGAACTCTTATAAAGAAAACTAAAGGTGTCACAGAGTCCAAGGTGCGGGTGGGAAACAGGGCCCCCCCCCCCCAAGACGGACATGACCAGACCGGCATTCTGGAAAGGGGACGAAGGCGGCAGTCCGGTGCACCGGGACAAGGGAAAAGGGTGGCGCGACGGTTCTAAGGGTCCCGGAGACAAAATGGGCGTTGAGCGAATGGAGCGTGGTGGGGGCCGGTGGGACGCGGGGAGCCGCCGGCCCCTGCTCCGGGGTGGAAGCTGGGGTGCGGCAGGGTGGGCGGCGCCGTGGCTCCCACCTCCATGTGCCTTGCGACTTAGCCCAGGGCTTGCCACATAGTAGGTGCTCAGTCAAGAGGCAGTGAGGGACTCAGTGACGGGATGGATGAACCGCCGTGAGCCTCCTCATTCATAATCCGCAGGGGTCACTCAGGCTCCCCACGGAGGAGGCGATGAGAAAAGGGCCCGGGGGGCCCTGGAGAGGGCTGGCCGGCCCCACGCGCTCCGCAGGCACAGGGGACTTGGCCTCTGGCCATCCCGCGGGGGCTCTGCAGAGGGACAGGTGCACGCAATGCGAGGGTCCCACGGCAGACCGGGAAGCGAGAAGGGCAGGGCCTGGCCTGAAGCACAAGTTCTTGGCCTCGCCATGAGCCCTGCCTAGGGCTGAGAGGGCCGGGCTAAGCAGCGTCTCTCCTGGGCGTGCAAAGGGGGCACCGGGGACTCTGTTTCTCCTTCGGCTGCTCACGGGCGCCCGCCAGGAGCCACTCAGATGGGCTGCAGGAAACCTTCGGTACGAACGTGGGACTCCGTGTTTCCTCCTCCCAGGAAGGGCGAGGGCGGCTGAAGTTTCTTTAGAGAGAAATCAGTTCTCCTCCCCCCGCCCCCCATCCTGCAGTCACGCACCGAGAACAGCGACGCAGGGGCCTAACGTTTGCGGGGTTCCTTCTCTGCACCATGTACTAGAGCGTGACCTTGACGTGTGATGATGTCCTTGTCACGGCAACAAGGCAGGATGGGGGCTTTTAGCAGACGAAGCATCTGAGGTTTGGGGAGGTGAGCTCCTTGGCTAAGGCCACACGACCACCACGGAGCAGAACTGGAGTCTGAACCTGCCTCTCCAACATTCTACAACTCCCGTTCTCTCGAACACGACCTTCGGCTCCGTTCAAAATAGTCTCTGGGCTCTGTGCCTAAAGCAATAGAGAATGTAGACCAAGGGCATGAGACTCGGGACAGAAATATTCTGGGACGTTTTGGCGGCGGAATGCTCTGGACCCAGGGGCAGAAAGCCTTCAGACCAATCTGGGAGGACAGGGGCCTGGGCAGGCGTCTCCTCTGTTCATTCGGCCCGCAGGAAGGGGGCTCCGGGCGGAAGGTACAGCGCGCGCTCGGGCCCGGAGAAGTGACAGGCCAAGTGTGTTCGCGGCCGTCAGAGCGGAGGGAGCAAGTGAGGACTCGGTGGGAGGGGTGGCCGGAGGGACGGGCTGGACGGCGAGGCCTTTGCCGTCAAACTCTTCTTTCTAGAGGAGACTCTGCCCGGAATCAGGCCATTCTCCTGGGCGCCCTGGAAAGGGACGTGGTGACTGTGCTCTCCGGAGCGCCTCGGAGGGTCACGGGGCTCAGTCCGGAGACCATCGGAGTGGGTGACAGTCTCCCAAAGATCGGATGGATGTTGGATACCTCCTCCACAAGAAAGCGGGTAGCCGGGATCGAAGAGAAGGGAAACGAAATGATGGTAGCAGTTTGTGAAGAACTGAGGCGTCCAGAGTGTCGCCCTCGCTCCTCGTGGCTGTTTCCAGCAGAATAAGGAGGAGGAGAATCAGGCTCACATTTCTCCTGCCGCTCGCGCCAAGGAAAGGAGCGGGAGTTCCCAGGCAGCCCTGTCACCCACAGGACGTGGGATGCTGGAAGTCACGATAAAAAATGAGTCTTGGGTCTCTGGCCCCTGTTCCGGCACACGGCTCCTAAACCTTTAGTGAGGAGGGTGAGCGAGGTACCATTTGTTATGTTAAGGAGGTGGCCTTTGGACCCAGATCAGCACGGGTGGGGTGGCCAGGAGGACTAATCACGTGATTAGGAGGCTGGAGTTTTCAGCCCCTCCCTCCACTGCCTGGGAGGGGAGGGGGCTGGAGGGCGAATCAACAGCCAATGGCTAAACGCTAGAATCCCTTGTGACTATAGTGAAGCCTCCATGAAAATCCAAAAGGACCAGGTTTGGAGTGCTTCCTGATTGGCTGCCAGGTGGATATTCGGGGGAAGAGCGGGCTCTCAGAGGAGACGGAAGCTTCCCACATTGTTCCCCTGCCTCGCCCTGGGCATCTCTGCCACCAGCTGTTCCTGAATTATATCCTTTCATAACTTTATAATCTAGTAAGTAGAATGTTTCTCAGAGTTTTGTGAGCCCCTCCGGCCAATTAATGGAACCCATGCAGGGAGTCGTGGTAACCTCCGGGCTAGAGCCACTGAGTCAGAAGCCCGGGTGGCACCCGGACTGGAGACTGGCATCTGAAGTTGAGGCTGGGGGGACAGCCTGGTCGGACTGAGCCCTCGACCTGTGGAACGTGGTGCTGTCCCGGGGTAGACAGTGTCATAAATGGGTTGAACTGGAGAATACCCGGCTGGGGTCAGAGGACTGCTTGGCGGGGTGGAAAGACACGTACGCACGCACTGGAATTGGGTACAGAAATACAGAGGTGACTGATATTTTCTGTACTGATACGGCGCAGCCAAATGTCAGTGCAAGTCATTCAACACACATTACCAGCTTCTTCCTGTGTGCCAGGAACTGGCCCGGCCCCGGAGGAGAAGCAGTGAACCCCGAAGACACAGCCTCTGGCTGAGCCTGTAAGCCGGGGGGTAAGCACACACTCACGCCCAAGCTCCCTGGCCGCGTCCTTGCCACTTCTTCACCCTAGTCTTTTCAGCAGCCAAACGGGGGTAATTTTGTGAGCGAAGTCAAGAGATGGGCGAGGCATAGCTACGGAGAGTTAGAAATACTGAGAGAGTTCACGGAGCCGTATTGTTTGATTTCTGGCTATTCTTAAGACATTATCTCTTTTCATGTTCTCCCTAAAAAAAAATGCAAGAATATTTAGAGTTTAGGAGAGAGCCTTCTACCCTCAGGTAGGCCAGGCAACTATTCTGAAATTTAACTTTGTTTCCCCATGCCGAGAGAGAGAGAGAGAGAGAGAGAGAGAGAGAGAGAGAGAGAGAGACAGAAAGAAAGAAAGAAAGAAAGAAAGAAAGAAAGAAAGAAAGAAAGAAAGGAAGGAAGGAAGGAAGGAAGGAAGGTAGATACACAGATCGATAGACAGATGTAGATTTTTTTTTCAGGATCCGGAGACTACTTTCTTACCCTTATTTTGTTTTCTCTCTTCCACCTGCCAGTGTGGGTCACAGTGTCTACGCTACTCTCTGAACCACAGGTGTGTAAGCACGTCATTCTGTCAGAGATGGATGTGCTGGGGGTGTCCCTTCAACTCTAAGGTGCTACGATGCGGAGCCTGGAGATTCACGGGAGTTTGCCGCCTGTCCGCTTCTACCCTCGTGGACGGTCTTCTCTCTGGTACTTCCCAAGAGCGCCACTCCTAGGCTACCAAGCAGGCTTCAAGTTATTTCACGTTGGCCTCCGACCACCACTTTTGGTGGTCCCAGACCTCTTAATTCCTGGCCTCCTGAAAGACGGGTTCTGGCACCCGGATGTCTGTGTCCTCCTGGATGGCCCCAGGCCCGCCGGCAGGCACACCGGACACGCGCTCCACGTCTGTGGATGGACGAGATCAGACGGAAACACGTCTGCTCTACATCCTGACAGAAAGATGGCGAGAGGCTCAGGAGGGGGTGCAGGCTGGAGAGGTGGGGAGACAGGGATGTCTCAAGGGATCCCCATCTGCAGGACTAGGAATGGAAAAATCGTTGTTTAAGAAGAAACCTCAGAAGCTCGTAATCCCTAATGCCCAGGTGACAGAATGGAAGTGGACGCCTGAGAAGCGAGACGACACAGTCATAAATGGCAGAGCTGGGACTTGAACCCAGGTCTTCTGCCTCCCACTGCAAAGAGAAAAGAGAATACAGGAAAACCTCAGGCGATGTGGCCGGTGGGAAAGGAACAAGAAGAGCTACTCGCCCTTGAAAATCACCATCGCCTCAGTCACTAAGCATTTTAATCTGCGTCCATTTTACTGCTAAGGTCAAATAACTTGCTCGAAGCTTCCCACCGAGAACACAGCAGAGCCAGGAATGGGACCCCAAAGCCACGGAGTGCCCGACGGCCAATGCCGCTCCCACTGCATCAGACAAAAGGCTCATGTTTTGCTGTGAGGACATAGTCATCCTCTAGAGGAAACCAAACCTTCCTCCAGGAAGACTTCCCTGAACGCTCCAAGCCCCAACAAGCGTCCTCCTGAGGCGGAGGTCTAAATCCTACAGAATGTGCTTTCTCCCAGCTCGTTTCCCGTGGATCGGAACGGCCACGGCTTCAAGATGAACCACTGCCCTCCTCAGACTTCCTAGTACCGGTTCCCCGCGCCCCACACTTCCCGCATTTCAATTCAGTCCCAAACTCTGAGGCAATGTTCAAAGAAGGTGCGCTGAGTCACAAGGAAAACTTGGAAGAAGGGAAACCATGGGAAGAAGGACGTGCCTGTTACTGATCCTTGACCGTCCATTGAGAAGCGCTCAGAAAAGAGCGACCGATTTTAAAATCGAGATGAGTCTCTTCACCTGCCATCGGAGAGAATACAACTCAAAGCCCCTAGGCACACAAGGATATTCCAGAAATGGAAATTATTATTACTGGTATGTTTCAAGGCTGTTATCTCTATTGGTTGATTAAATTAGTGGGTGTTCCCTCCGTGTCGCTGAAACTCATTAAGTGTACGATGACGGGCAAAGCGTCATGGTGGAAAGATAGTCATTTAATCGCGACTGTGATCCTTACACATATAAATCACCTGGCCTTTCTCAGTCCTGATTCCCTTCATGTGCTCACCTGGGGCTCACTTGCCAACACCGGGTCATCGCAATGAGTGACACCCGCCCGCCCCTTCGGTCTTTCATCAGGGTCCCTAAACTTGACCGGTCAGCCCCTGGACGCTGAGGGAGAAGTGAGCTGGATACGTAGAATACGGCACGGGGCAGCTTAAAAATCAAGGATTGGGGCGCCTGGGGGGCTCAGTCGGTTAAGCGGCCGACTTCAGCTCAGGTCATGATCTCACGGTCTGTGGGTTCGAGCCCCGCGTCGGGCTCTGTGCTGACAGCTCAGAGCCTGGAGCCTGCTTCGGATTCTGTGTCTCCCTCTCTCTCTGCCCCTCCCCTGCTCACGCTCTGTCTCTCAAAAAATAAATAAATGTTAAAAATTAAAAAAAAAAATCAAGGATTAAAGATCAGCACAGCTAGAGTCACTGAAAATAACTTGGGAGAAATCATAAGCCCAAGCTCTCAGCGGAAGGAAATCAGGCTACAGAAGCGCCACCGCGGCAGGGAGCCCGCGAGGTGGCTGCGTCCCCCTCAAACCCGGACTGTGGGCGGGGCAGTCCGTCCCCAGCGCGCCGCTGGTCACGGAACCCCCTCGCGCACGAGCTCTGGGGCCCCCTTCCTTGGGATCGAGGCTCTTCCTCTGTCACTTCCTGGCGGGAAAACCTTGGGCACGTCACTCCCCCCTTCAAGGCTCTCCTGATCGGGACCTGCTCGGAGGGTAGGAGCCGGGACAAGAGCCCTGAGCCGCGGCTTGCTCCCGGCAGGGGTTTCACGTTCGCTCTTTTCCATTCTTTCAGGCTCTCCCTGCCCGAGTTCTTGTGGAAAGCAACCTGAATTTCCTTTGACCCCAGGCTCTGTCCCCTGGGTCGGGCTTGTTGAGATGGCTTATGGCCCCAAGGTGTCTCTGTGTTTGGTGCTGGCCTCCCGGAACTGAAAACGGAGGAATGGAAAATGGGTCAGGCCCAGGGGGCTGTTCAGCCCAAGAGCAGACTGCTAACACTTCTGCCTCAGGATCCGGAGGGGGGGGTCCCCCTTCCCCCTCTCGCTGGCTACCCCCAGGGCCGAGCCTCCAGTCTGCAGGTTTGAAGATGGGTCGCTGTGGCCGCGGTTTTTACACACGTTTCTCTCTCCCTGGCAAATGGGAGTCGAGGTGGCAGGGGGTGGGGGTGTGGCAGGACCTGAACCACAGCTCCTATCCTGAATAAGCCGATGCCTCTATTTTGTCACCAAGAGTTGGTGTGTTTTTTTTTTTTTGTTTTTTTTTTTTAATCTAAGAACTCGTTGTGATTAATCGCAGGCTGAGGTTCTGAGGTTCCTGGTGCAGAAATAAGGTCACGGCGAAGATACGGCCGTTCTGAAACCCTGGTGAACTTCAGAGGCCAGAGCAGAGTGCTCATCACTCCGGTTTTGGCTCATCTTCCTTCCCTGTGGCCTGTGACTTCAAGGCCCCGGGGCTGTCCCTACCTCTCAGACTTCCTCTCATGCAAATTGCCCCAGGCGGGGGTGTGGGGGGTGGCTGGCAACAGAAAGGAGGGAGTGGAGGGAAATAATAAACTCCAACCTCCCCAGACCTACTTTCTATTTCATGGGCAGGCCTCTCGGGGGGGGTCCCACCTGAGCCCCAACACCGCCTCAGTAAGGGCCCGCTTACTTCTACTAAAATCCCAGACCTGGGAGCGTGGGCCTGCCGGCGAACTCCGTCCAGCCATTTCTCAAGAAAATAAATGCATGGGTCCCGTTCAGAAAAAGATCACGGCTCTGAGGGGTTTATGGGTTTTCCTGCAATCCGGCTGCCTTGTTATCCTGCACCTGTAGAGTCTCAAAGCTCCCTCCCCCTGACGCGTGGGGCTGGGAGGGTAAGAGACAAACCAAGCTAACAGGCACAGAGACCAGGATCATGGAGCCTTTGGGACAGAGGCCTCAAGGAAGCCCTCCCCACCGAGGCCCCCTTCCCGGCCAGCCCCACCCCCACCCCCACCCCCACCCCCACCCAAGGACACCGCAGCAAGAAGCATCCGGCACACAAGTTTGCGCGCTGACCTAAAGGCTGCAAGGGGCTTTTCTCTCTGCTGGCTTCAGGGTAGTGTGACGCATGTCTCGAGAGCCCAAGGCACTGCGGCCGCCTTTGCAAGAAGGAGAAGTGGACAAGGGCAGAGAGGAGAGCCAGCCGGCCGGCCGAGAGCAGGCTGTCCCGCCTCAGTACCGAGTCCGTGAGACCTTGAGGCATTCAGCGTCTGGGCTGTGGGCCTCAGTGTCCCCTGCTGCAGTCAAGGGAGCTGGACGACACCGTCTCTCCAGTCCTCTATTTTATAGGCACGCCCGCTAAGCAGAGATGTGGCCCTCACCCGGTTCATGCCTCAGGCAGAACTGATTTGTTTCCAATTAAAAAAAAAAATCTCAAACCCAGATCCGGTGGCTCTCTGGCTCCACCGTTCCTGCCGGCCCCGATGTGTGCGGGCTGATGCGCAGACTCCATCCCTGCTGAGCTTTCCAGCTGGCTGAGGGACTCCCGTGTGGCCTGGGAGGCCCCTGTGCCCACTTTGATTCAGAAATTCCCAGGGAAGGCTCGTGAGGGCCCCTCACGGCAGGGACCCTGCTCCCATTACGAGAGGGGCGCAGGGACCTCCAACAGCCCACAGCCTCCATAGGCTTCTGTGAAACTCTCCAAGTCTCCGATCTCAGAATACACACAAGGCCATTCAGAGCAGCAGGGCAAGGGCCCGGTGACCTTGGCCGTATCACGGGAAACTTTGGGGATGAAGAGGCTGAGTCGAATTGCCCACTCTCCAGCCTCCCCCAGCTCCCCGGCCTCTATAATTAGGGACCTAAGAGTGGACGGTCACAGGCTCCGGGTCATGAAACAAAAATAATACGCACGAGCCCTCAGTCGCTTCTCTTCCCTCCCGTACTGATGGGCGTCTGTGGGTACGGAGAGACTGACGCTTGGTATTGATAAAGGATTACCAACATACATCTCGATCGACACGCCCCTCCACGGCTAAAACCGTCCTACAGTACGGCACGGCACAAAGCGTGCTACCTCTGTGGGTTACGACGTGGGATCTCTCTCCAGCTTTCTGGCTTCCTGGAGCCCACGGGACTCAAAATTTTCTTTCCAATGTGTTATAAATGGGGAACTCAGGAGCTCAGTGGGAGAGCCAGGAAAAGCAAGGGGGTCTCGCAGCACAAGGAGGACGTGACGAGGGAAGAACCGCGATCGCGAGCCGGCGGAGGAAGAGCGAGGGGCGACCCACCTTCCCTCCGGACTCAAAAAGAGCAGAACAGGGGGCCAGACAGGATGGGGGAACCCGCGGTGGCCTCCCAAGCCTCCCAATAAGTCTTCTCTGAGAAACAAAGGTGCCTTGTTCTGCCAGGGCCCAAGCACGCGAGGGGCGGCCGGAGGGGCGGATGGGGGAAGACAGACCCTGTGCCCAGTGAGCAGCGGCGGGGGCCCGGCCGGGGCGTCTCTGGTGAGAACGTCTGGCTTGATGTGGCCTCTCTGGGTTCCTCTGAACATGCTCAGTAGCGGGCCCCGAGCCGCGCCGTCTGTGTTGGAAGGTATTTCTCTACAGCAAACACCAGGGGGGGAGGGGGGGCAGAGAAAAACCCAAACCACTTCAAGTGGATTTCAATTTTGAAAGACGCCACATGAAAAGGGCAGAAACCTAAGCCCCCTTTAGTCCGGGCCCAAGAGTAACAGACCCAAGGCGGGGGTGCCGCCTGGCTTCCCAGCTGCCCTGTCCCCGGAGGCCCCAAGCGTGCCTCCCCTCTGCCAGACGCGTCCGCAGAGGGGCGAGAGGAGATCTCATCTCTGCGCACGGATTCGGATCCGCTGAGTGCTAGACCACAGCGTCGCCCCACGCGGGTGCCCCAAGTAGGACAGCTTTCATTTGTGACTGGGCCGCCCCCCGACCGCCAGCTCTGAACGCCCCAGGGCCTGGGGTAGACCTGGGAAGGGTCATGGCATCCGGCGAAGACCCCAAAACACACCGAAAGCCAATACTCTTTGTCACCTGTAGCTACATGCCTTTAATTCTCCAACGTAGCTGCTCCCCGGCCAGCCACCGTCCCACGGATTGGGGACCCCGGCTATCTGCTCGCTACTGCCTTGTGTCTCTGCCTGCCGCCCTCTGCTTTGGTCTCGCTCCCTTCTCTACGTTCAGAATTCTCGTTTGCGTCCCTGGCCCCTTAGACTTGGTGCTCACTCGCGGGTTCCCGACAACCGATGTGAGTTGACCGACCCCCTGCCGAAAACTGAACAGAGGCCCTAAAACTTAGATGAAATTGTATCGTCCCTCTCCTTCACCTGCATTTCATACAACCCAAAATGTTTCAAAATACGGCACCATAATGCAAGAGGCAGAAGTATGTTGAAATCAAAACGGGGTTCCTCGGGACTTAGTGATCGTGATTGCTGCAAAAATTCACCAAGGCTGAAAGTCTCTTTGTGGTTTTGTTGGGTAGTGTCACTGTTTTTGCTGAGGCCGTAAGTTGGACTCTCAGGTTATCCAGCACCACTCTCCACCCGCTGTTCTTTTTCATTTTTAATTTTTTAACATTGATTTATTTTGAGAGAGAGAGAGAGACAGTGTGAGCAGGGGAAGGGCAGAGAGAGAGGGAGGCACAGAATCCAAAACAGGCTCCAGGCTCTGAGCTGTCAGCACAGAGCCTGACGCGGGGCTCGAACTCATGGACCACGAGGTCATGAGCTGAGCCAAAGGCGGACACTTAACCGACGGAGCTTCCCGGGCAGCCCTCCGCTCCCCGTTCCTAGCCCCTTGGGAACTTGCAGAGGCCCTGAACCTGCTGACCACAAGGCACTCCACCGCCTTCTGCAAAGGTCAGGGGATGTACCCAAGGTCAGACGGTGTAGAGAAAAGAGTGACTTATTACTCAGAAAGGGACTGGACCTTGCCCTTCTCACTGTAGCCACGCAAACCCGCTCTCCATTTCTCTCGTGAATTAGATTCCTAAGGCTGCTGTAACAAATCGCCACAAGTCTGAGGCCCTACAGCAACACGGCGTTTTTATCTCACAGTTCTGGAAGTCAGAAGTCCAAACTTGGTCTCCCTGGACTCACACCACCGCGTCAGCCGGGCTGCGTTCCTCTTTGAGGCTCCTGGAGAGAATCTCTCGCCTCCCTTTTTCCAGCCTCTGAGGCCACCTGCATTCCTTAGCTCGTGGCCCCTTCATCCATCTTTAAAGTCGGCAGCACTGCCACTCTGACCTCCTCTTCCTCCCTCTTCCACTCTAAACCATCGCTGTGATGACATCGTGCCCACCCAAATAGTCTGGGACAGTCCCTGGAAGATCCGTAATTAGCAACCTTAATCCCCCGTTGCTATACAACGCGGCATAGCCACGGATTCTGGGGATGAGGACGCACACGTCTTTGGGGTATCGTCATATCCTCTACCATCCACGGATGTCTGTGGGACCCAGACGGGTTCCAGGTGCTTTATCTGTGATGCACTGAATGTTGCTGTCCTCGTCAAATTAGTTGAAACTCTAATCCCTAAAGCGACGGTATTTCAAGGTGGAGCCTCATCTCAGGATTAGGTCATCGGATTAGTGTCCTTAGAAAAGGGACCCCCAGGTCGCTCTCTTGCCCCTTCTGCCGCACATGGGGAGAAGGTGGCCATCCATGGACCAGGAAGCAGGCTCTCGCCAGACACGACAGCTACCGGCCCGTCTGGACTGGACTCTCCAGCCTCCAGGACTGTGAGGAGTCGGGTAGTTGCTTAAGCTCCCCTAATCTGTGACATTTTTGTTACAGCAGCCCGAATGGACTAAGATATCATATCTTTTCTTTATTTTCAGGTAGATGCCCCCCACTCACGCCCCACCCGCCTTTGGCTCTCTGTCTTTGAAGAGAAACAGTGAACATCTACGGTTCACAAAGATTCAGGAGAATCGCGTCACTGGACCACCGGCTAATAATGCAGACACCTGCTGGGGCACCTGGGGGGCTCAGTCGGTTAAGCATCCGACTTCGGCTCAGGTCATGATCTCACGGTCTGTGAGTTCGAGCCCCGCGTCGGGCTCTGTGCTGATGTCTCAGAGCCTGGAACCTGCTTCCAATTCTGTGTGTCTCTCTCTCTCTCTGCCCCTTCCCCGCTTATGCTCTGTCTCTGTCTTTCAAAAATAAATAAATGTGAAAAGAATTTAAAAAAATACCACAGATACCTGGTTTACCAGTGGAGATGGAGATTTAGCAAGTCTAAAAGAGGCCCAGGAATCTGCATTTTACCCAGCCTCCCAGGGGATTCGAAGGCGAACGGTCTAAGAGCCACACTCTGGGAGACCCTGGTGTCTGGGGAGCCGCTGACAGCACATGGATTTGGGGATCACCAGTCCACCTCCAAGAAAGAAGCCTGCTTGTCCAGGGCAGGATAGTGTCCCCCCCCCCAACAGGCTGACAGTCACTGCAACCTATACTCCGGCCTCACATGGGTCACTTCTGGAGCTCGAAGAGAACTCAGGAGTTTGAGCTTGAGATGCAAAGAATTATTTAGGCCTTTTGCACTCCAACTCTGCCAGATCGGGGTGAGCAGAAAGCTAGAGCCTTCTAAGGTTCAATACAAAGGGTCAAGGCCATTGGTTATCTTCGTAGGGAGGAAATACGTTTTGAGAGAAAATATTCTGAACAGTCCAACATGGTATAACAGGAAAGGATCAAGACTTTGGGCTCCAGCCAGGCTTAAATTCATGAGTAGTCTTGTGACTGTGGGTACGTTGCTTAAACCCTGTTCACTGGGAAATAATGGCTCCAATATATCACAGGTAGTAATTCTAACTGAGAGGCATGTCAAGTTTCTGACATGTAGAATGGGCAAAATAAAGGCCTGCTTCTCTCCGGAGAAAAAAAATAGTAGGGACGCCTGGGTGGCTCAGTCGGTTGAGCAGCCTCCAAATCTTGATTTTGGCTCAGGTCACGATCCCAGGGTCACGGAATCTAGGCCCGTGTCGGGCTCTGCATTGAGCGTGGAGCCTGCTGGAGATTCTTTCTGTCTCTCCCCTGCCCCTCCCCCACTAGCACACACTCTCTCTCTCAAATAAAAAAAATAGCAATGATTAATATTTATTGAGAACATACACGGCCGTCACTCTCCATCATGCTATGGAAGTCTTTTTTGTGTATTCTTTATTTGCTACTCACAACTCTGAAATGCAAGGGATATAATAGGACCGAGTTCATGAAGAAGGGTCCGCGGAGACATGGGCAGGTGAGGTGACTTGCCAAGACTCACAGACCCCAACTGAGGGACTGAATCTAGAGGATGCTTCCATAAGCAGGTTGTCTCAGATAATTCACACGGTAGATACCCTATCCCACTATCAATCATGGCTTCTGTTTCTGCTTCTTTATTTGGAATATATGGTCATTGAACTGCCAGAACCTACGGCATTATGATTTTCTATTTCCATTTTTGGTGAGAGGGGAGAATAGGAGGGGAACCACGGTGAGATGTCTCTTCTCTCCAGAAATTGAAACAAAGGTCACTGGCTACCTTAAAATGATTGAAAATAGCATATGAAACAGGCCACGGATTCCATTTTGGAATTTTCGTGCAAGCAGATTTTAGCCAAACAGTGTACATTAAGGGACTTTTTATATAGCAGGTCCTCGACCCTTTAGACTGATCCAAATAAATGTTTGAAGTGGGCCTCCTTGGGATTTGGGGGCCCCGCCACAGATTTGTCATCCAAGAAAAGAAGGCTATGAAAGGAGCTAATGTTTACCCAGTGTTCTGCGGCTACCATTTTTCCGTCTTTCTGTCTCTTGAACATTTCCCTGGGGAGAAGTCTACATTACACAAGTCAGAAGGAGCTTGGGAAAGCATCAAAAAGCACAAATGTG
>PITB01021679.1:0-28584 GCA_004024585.1 Paradoxurus hermaphroditus | reverse complement strand
ACTTTGTCATTGAGACTTACTATAACCACCCTATTTAAAATTGCAAAGTCCTCCGCCAACCACCAGGTCACTTCCCCATTTCCCTTACCCTGCCTTGTTTTTCCCTTGGGCATATACGCCCTTCAAAAATAATACGTTATTTACTCATTTATTATAGTTTCAATATCTCCCCAATTAGGAAGCAAGCTTTAAGAGCAGGCGGTGTCTGCCTGTTTGCTTACCGTGGGATCTCAGATCACGCGTGGCATATAGCGGGCACTCCATACGCCACTATTACGAGCACTAACGACTTTCCTTTTTCCAGTATGAGTTTTTTTCCTTTCGCATTTTCCCCTAAATTCTTGGTTTTATTAAAGAGTTAGACCCTTTAGTTGGTACTCCACTACAATCCTACTTAATAGTCCATCCACTCCTAATTTTTTCAAAGGTTTATCTTTCCTCACATTTCCCTAATTGTGAGTTGCTCTTTGGAGTTTGGTATTTTACCCTTTATACGTCTTTATTTATATTTACCTTAATTACCACTCTCCTTTGAAGAGAGGATACTTCATCTTTCATACTTCAGCCAGAATAGAAAACTTCAAGTGGTGCCACCATGTCGAAATTGTGGTTAAAAACACTGGATCTTACTCAATAGTCTCTCCCAAGTAAACCCAGACAGCATCAAAGCTTCAATTACATTATTTATATCAAAAAATCCAAAAATTATGTCTCTAATGCAGTGTTCTCTTGTTAGAACTCCAAACAACAGAAAATAACGATCTCCTTCCTGAATCCTGCTCCCCTCTCTCACTCACTCTACATCTTATAATTCAAAACAAATACTAAGAAGTACTCCTTAAAACATCCCTTCTCCCTTTCTCCCAAAATTCAGCGAAGTGCTTCTTTATTCTACTTAATAAATTTTTATTGTGACATATCTCTACATGTCATTTCTGTTCGTGATAATCTCTTCCCTTTCTTTTTAAATCCTCCCAACTGAAACCATTATTTCCATACTCTCCCCTTCAGCTCATTCTATACACTGCAGCCAGAGTATAAACATTTAAAGACCTTTAAAATTCAAACTGGATCATGCAACTGAATAAAAATCCTTAAATGGCTTTCCTGTTATTGAAGTATAATAATCTTTACCGTGGTTAAGCTAATATTCAACAATCTCTGTGCTTCTCTTGCATTTATCCTCAAACTACCTGTATTATCACAGTTTCCTTAATAAATCAAGATTACTTTTCTCCTCACTCACTTCAATGCCTTATCACCCATTTCTTACTTGAAACTCCATTTATGTTCACTTAGCTATTCAATTATATTCTATCACCATTCTTTTAAAAGATAATGAGACTTGAATACAGTCACAATTGATCTTGACAAAAGACTAGACAACACATTGAAAGTATTTTCAACCAATGATAATGAACTGGGTATCACATGCAAAAAATTGACTCTAGACACCGACTTCCCACACTTCCGAAATATAAACTTGAAATAGATCACCGTTCTAAACATAAAATACAAAACTATGAGACTTCTGGAAGAGAATGTGGGAGAAAATGTAGATGACCTTGGGTAAAGCAATGATCTTTTAGATACAACACCAAAGCACAACTCATGAAAGAAATAATTGATATACTGAACTTCATTAAAAATCAAATTTTTCTGCTCTGCAAAAGACAATGTCACAAGAATAAGAAGACAAGGCACAGACAGGGAGTAAATATGTACAAAAGGTTCATCAGATACAGGATTGTTATACCAAATATACAAGAACAAACTATTTAATAAAAAAAATTGGCCAAAGACCTGAACAGACACTTTGCCACAAGAGATATAGAAATGGCAAATAAGCATATGAAATGGCGCTCCATATTATGTCATCCGGGAAAAACAAATTAAAGCCAGGTACCACGAAACATCTATTCGAATGGCTACACTCCAGAACATGGACAACACCAAATGACGGGGATGAAGCAGAGTGACAGAATCTTTGAGTCGCTGCTGGTAAGAATGCAAAACAGTCTGGGCTCTGTGCTGCCAGCTCAGAGCCTGGAGCCTGCTTTGGATTCTGAGGGTCCCTCTCTCTCTCTGTTCCTCCTCCATTCGTGCTCTATCTTTCAAAAATAAATAAACGTTAAAGAAATTAAAAAAGAAAAGAATACGAAATGGTCGAACCATTTTGGAAGACATTTTGGCAGTTTTTATAAAACAGAATGTCTACTTAAAATATGATCCAGCAATCATGCTTCTTGGAATTTACCCCAAAGAATGAAAAACTTGCCCACACAAAAACTTGCACATGGATGTTTATAGCAGCTTAATTTCTTTGGAATACTGAACAACTGATATTCAGCGCTAAAAAATAATGCACTTGTGAGCCAGGAAAAACATGGAGGAACCTTAAATGCATGTTACTAAGTGAAAAAAAAAAAAAAACAACAATCTGAAAATACTATAACTATGTGATTCCAACTCTGTGAAATTCTTGAAAAGGCAATAGATATTATGCAGACAGTAAAAACATCAGTGGTTGCCGATGGTTGGGGGCAGGGCAGGAGTGAACAGGCAGAGCACGGAGGATTTTTAGGGCAGTGAAAATACTCTGCAGGATACATTAATGATGGACACAGGCTGTTGTACATTTGCCCAAAGCTGCAGAATGAGGTACGCCATGCACTTTGGATGACCATGATGTGTCAAAGTGGGTTCATGAGTTGTGATAAATGCCCCCTCGGCTTGGGGTGTTGGTAACAGGGAAGTTCTGCCTGTGTCAGGGCAGGGGCTGTAGAGGAAATCCCTGTATCTTCACCTCAATTTCACTCTGAGCCTAAAACTGCTCCAAAAAAGTCTCAATTAGAGGCATCTGGGGGGGGGGTCAGTCAGTTAAGCGTCTGACTCTTAGTTTCAGCTCAGGTCTTGACCTCACAATTTGTGAGTCGGGTTCTGTGCTGACAACTGCAGAGCCTGCTTGGGATTCTCTCCCCCTCTCTGCCCTTCCCCCACTCATTCTTTCCCTCAAAATAAAAAAAACATTTAAAAAAAAAGTCTTAATAAAAAAATAAGAAGAAGAAATGTTAATATATTTTTCAAGCATGCTATCTCCACACTAGTCCTAATCATAGAGTAATCTATAGCTTTCACAGGCCACTCTGTAACCTTACATACTGTGCATCGAAATTGGAATTACGTATGTATTGATACAGACTGTAATCTCTATGAAGTTAGAAACCACATATGTCTTGCTCACTCTGTAAACAGCTCTAGACTCAAGTATAGTGCTTGATAAATACTTATTGAATTAATGAAGTGACCCTGAGGACAAGAATTTCATAACACCTGCTTCCTATTATTATCCTATCTCGCCAGGCACCCTCCCCAAGTACTCACGCCTTGACCACAGCAATGTAAGATTAACTTCCCAGGTAAACCTTCTCTAGCCGAAGAGGTTTCATTGTTAGCAACAACTCAATTCTCCAACTGAAACCATGCTTCAGCCAATTCCCCTGGGCCTATGGAATTTCCAAATGAAGTCAAAAAATGTCTTTATTCCCAAACTTTACATGAATACCCCCTTGGGTTCCCTATCTTAGACTAATTATTAAAGATTCCTATCCTACTGCATCTTTTATTGTCAATAGAAAAAACCCGCTTTTTCTATTCATAATATTTTGTGTATACTTTTTATCTTCGCATCTTTGCATACAGTACACAATTTCTTTTAGCAGGTATTCAAATTCAGTTTATTATTTATATTAATAATTATACTTGAAGGGCAATATATTATTATGACTTCTTCTATGCACATGTGTTTAGAGTCTCTCACTAGGTTCTTTTTCCCTAAGGGAAAACTCCTTTCTATGTCTACCACACAAACCTAGCAAAATGACAGAAATGTTCAAACACTCTTAAAATATAGTCAATATATTGACTTAATTTATTAATTATTTAATTAATTTATTTATTCCTTAATATAGGAAATTAAGATATATTAGCCTATTTAAAAGCCTTCCTTTTAAAAGCCCATAGGTATGAAGAAGAAACGAGAACCCTCTTGCACTGTTGGTGGGAATGCACACTGGTACAGCCGCTCTGGAAAACAGTGTGGAGGTTCCTCAAAAAGTTAAAAATAGAACTACCCTATGACCCAGCAATAGCACTACTAGGAATTTATCCAAAGGATACAGGAGTGCTGATTCATAGGGGCACATATACCCCAATGTTTATAACAGCACTTTCAACAGCCCAATTATGGAAAGAGCCTAAATGTCCATCACCTGACGAATGGGTAAAGAAGATATGGTTTATATACACAATGGAATACTACTTGGCAATGAGAAAGAATGAAATCATGTCATTTGCAGCAATGTGGCTGGAACTGGAGGGTATTATGCTGCGTGAAATAAGTCAGTCAAAGAAAGACAGATACCACATGCTTTCACTCATATGTGGATCTTGAGAAACTTAACAGAAGACCATGGGGGAAGGGGACGTGGAAAATAAAAAGTTACAAACAGAGAGTGAAGGAGGCAAACCACAAGAGACTCTTAAATACAGAGAACAAACTGAGGGTGGATGGGGAGGTGGGGGAGAGGGGGAAATGGGTGATGGGCATGGAGGAGGGCACCTGTCGGGATGAGCACTGGGTGTGGTATGTAAGCGACGAACCCCGGAAACCTGCCTCCAAAACCAAGAACACACTGTACACAACCATATGTTAGCCAATCTGGCAATAAATTATATTAAAAACAATAAAAAATAAAGGCAAATAGATAAATAGGATCTTGAGGGGCACACTGGAAGTATTAAATTTTCTTCTTCAGATAAAGGCAGAAGAGGAAGGAGAGAAGAGAGGGAGGGGTGGATACTAGGATTCCCGCTTTCCCAGTTAAATGGCCTTGAACAGCTTATTTCAAGAATGTATGATCACATTTGCTAACACAAATTCATTCTGTTAATTACATCAGAAATAAAAAGCAGACGTATGGCAAAGAAAGCAGCAAAATGAATACATAAATAAATAAAATAAAAGCGCAGAGGTGTAAAGAGGTTTACATTGTTTGTGAATCATGCAAATGTCTCTGTCCTGGAAGACTTAGTGAAAAGAAAAGCAATGCTAAGATCCATTTCACACTCCCACCTCTACCCTGATGTAACTGTAAAAAGTGCCATGATATTCATTCTCTTTATGCCTGATGTTTCTCAACTGTCAGTTAATTAATACATATAAATACATTTCAAACAACGTCAGGTACAAAATAAGTGCTTTATAACTGTGTCTTAGTATTTATATTATTATCATACGGTATCTTTAGGCATCTTTAAATCTATACCCCAGCTATGGATGTCAAGTATCTTTAAATCTCTGTCCCAAAGAGAGAGGTTTACTGGAAGGAAGTGTAAATTTCACTGTCCACAGTGATCAAGCTCTACAAGGCAAGGACACATGGACTGCTAAGAGAACTTGGTGTTGAGTAGGGGAGGATCATTATCCGTTTTTATACTTCTCATCCCACATATTGCTAGTATGAAAATTGAAATAAAATGGGCAAGAGCAGTACTTATGGGAGAAAGGGACTCACGAAGTTTTGACATACAAGCCAAAAGATGACAATTACAGTTCTAATTTATAATTTTCAGAGCAAAGAACAAGGATCTTGCAGAAAAATACAATCCAAAGGAGCTCAAAGGAATGACAGAAAAAAAAATCTACTCTTTTCGTAGACATCCTTCATAATATAATTTATTGAAATTTAATCTTAAATAATCATAGAAAAATACTTTCTTATTAAATACAGATTTTATTCTCAATAGAATTTTCAACTGAGAAAGAAAAATCCTTTTTTTTGGTCTCGAGTCTTTATCATGTACTTAATTGTCTATTTAATTATTTTATCTCTACTGTCCTGAATTTCTCTAATCTAACAACATAATATTCTGCAGCAAAGATTGTTCAAAATACCATGGGTTATTTACCAGATTTTATGTGTCTACAAAAAATATCTTTCCCCCACCCCTCCCAGCGACCAGTGGCTCCATAAATGAGAATGAATGGACTTTTTCTTCACTTCTTGGTTTTATGTCACAGCAATGATGAGTCTTTACCTCAACAATTTCTCATTCCAGTCTTTTACAAACCTCTGTCCAAGGAAGTATGTTTGTTGACTGCAAAACCGTGTCTAAATTACAAGTTGAGGACAATATGAATAAAACAATGAAAATTCTGTTTACTGAAAAAAAATAACTAGAAATCCTTTTTCCTACAAGGATCCGTTTACTAATATACACTTAATAAAAAAATAATATGTTCAATAATTAGCAAATTTAGGTTTCTTTTGTAGTTAGGTCTACAGAAAAGAGCATGAGATAGAAAAGAGGAAATAGCAGCTTCATTTCTATCTTCTATTAAAACAAAAAGCAGTTTGTAGTTATACGGAGGGGTGCATTTTAGAAAGCCTTTAATTCTACAAGTTTAAATATGTCAAATCGCACAAAAAACACCCTCTCAAAACATTTTTTTCAGAATATATGCAGCCTTGGTTAGAGGACCAAGACACACACACACACTCTCTCAACACAATACACAACAAAAGAAACATAGCTATGGATGATTTAAGCTTTCTTCCCATGCATGTATGAGATAAAAGAAATTCCTCAATCTCTAAGCACAATACAACAATTACTACCGGAGTGTAACGAATTACTGAAAACACACAGAGTTGGCTTCTGAAGCGCCAACACATAAACTCGTTAAGGCTCTATTTTATATCTCAGCTGCATATGTGCCAACCAACATTTCTATATTTAGCAGATATAATAGTTTGGGGAAAATATACAACCAGTATTTAAGTCTGAAGAAAGTAAATCAGAAAGATCATCAATCATTCCTTTTTCTTCTCCTGTTCAACCTGTCTTTGCTCAGCCTTTACTGAATTCAGACACTAAGTATCAACTTCGGTGGTTTTTCCTATGAGCAAACAGAAAGTAGCAGACAAGAAATGGTTTTGATCTTTAAAAAACAAAATAAAAAATCTCACATGATAAAGTTTGTAGGCAAAAATAAATTAAGAGTGCTTAAAAATATTGTTTGAGAATATTAAAATATCTTTACTATGTATGGAGTTCTTTATGAAATTTTGGCTTTCTCATCTATATAACGTAGATTAGAACAAAATAATTCATTTATGTCCTTTTGATACAATGTGGATTTGAGAAAATGTACCACTGATGCTATGTGACACAGGAAACCTTCATTTTCCAGTCTACAAATCACTTTCCAGAACTAACGTAAGCTCTGTGTAAAGTAATATTACCTATTTTATTCTTTGAGAGAACATTTGTTCACAACAATAGAAACTTCTGAAGAGTATCTACATTGCCATGAGAGAAAGAAAAGCAAATTTCAAAATGCACTTCAAGCACAGAGAAACTAGAACAACTTTGCTAGTATGATGATTTTTAACCCCTAGGCCAAAAAAAAAAAAAGGCAGGTAGGCAGGAAGGCAGGCTTCATAAAGTATACTTACATTGTAATCAAAGAGTTGTAATTTTATATTATAATATAAACAAGGAAAGATTAAATGATCTGAGATTATCAGTAATCTCCGAAATGCCATAACCTCTACACATTCCCAACCTTAACAAAACCTTAACTAACTTTGTTTCCTGACTGAAACTGAGTTAAAACATATTTGGTATTTTTCCTACAAAGTTTGAAGAGATTTTAGAGGCACCATAAAGTCACTGAATTTCACTAAATTCACTGAAGTTTAATAACCCTTTTGAAGTAAGTCATAACGGGTCTCATCTAAAAAGAAGAAAGAAATCAAACCTTGTTAGAGATGCTTATAAAAATGAGAAAATTAGAATAAATTGCATTAAAATATTAAGTATCTGAAATTCTAGAATACCAAGATTCCTTTTAAAGGAGGATTTATGTTTATGAAGAGAAATCCTGAGGGTGATATTGTATTTTTCCCCTCACAGGAAACGCCTGTTTTGTCAAGCAATTAAGCTCTCTGTGGGGAAACCGATATGCCTGTCAGTCCATTCCCAGCCTCTGTGCTGAAAACCCACAGGCTTCCTTCTCTCTCTTCTTTTGCTGCAAAGAAGACAAAAGGCTTCTACTCTCTCTTACTCCCCTGAATTGTTTAGTGTCTTTACCTCATCTCAACTCAGTGCCCAAATTTTTAATGTGTACGTTCAAAAAAAAAAATGGGGTAAAGAAAAAGAACTTCTATAAATATACAGATTCACGGTGTAAAATTCACTGTGCGAAAACAAAGCAGGCAAAGAAATGAAAATAAAGACGCTAGGAATCTGGAGTTCATTTACTAATTTTTTAACTCGATTCACTATGATCATGGGGCCCTTGCCAAACTGTGGTCTCCTATCCTCTTTTGAGGTCTATAAAACTATCGTATGAAATGTAATGTGATTAAACAATTACTAGAGGAAAAAGTATTCTTTTTATTAAAAAAAAAAAAACAACAACAAGGAATGACATCATCAAGATGGCAACATAGGTTATTCCTTACTTCACTCCTTTCACAGGAATTACAACTAACAACTATTCAACAGGGCCGCAGGGGTGGCTCAGAGGGAGTCTGCTTGGGATCCTCTCTCTCCCTCTCTCTGTCTGCCCTTGCCCTGCTCCTTCTCTCTCTTTCTCTCTCTCTCTCTCTCGTGTCTCTCTGCCTCAAAATAAATAAATAAACTTAAAACACCACTGAGAGAATTCTAGAACAAGGGTTGAGGCTGAAGCACTCTGTGCCCCTCAGAGACCAAGACAGACTACACGGGAAGAGAGGCAGCTATATACTGACCACACTGCTCCCCCTACCCATAAGCCAGCACAGCACCACCCACAAGTCACCCCTGAGCCTCTGGTTCCTCAAAAAGAGAGCTTGGGCAGAACAACTAACTCCCCAACTCAGCACTGGAGGTGCTTTGTGGGAGCCCCTACTCTGATCTCACACCTGCTCGGGGACTGCAGAGAAACTATGGGCTCAAACATTGGGAATCTTCCATTTACCTTGCCAGAAATGCTAAAGGAAGTTCTTTGAGTAAAAGAATGTCAATTAATGTCATAAAGCAAAAAAAGATGGTGCTAATCTCACTGGTAATTGTAAATACACAGTCATAGATTTTGCAATATGGTAACAATGGTGGTGCATTCACTTAAAACTCTAGCTTAAGTTTAAAAAATATAGTAAAAATAACCATAACTATAATCTGTTCCTAATTACACAATGCAAAACTATGTATACTATACCAGTAGTAACCAAAAAGGAAGAGAGGGAGTAAACATGTAAAGTTTATAAATTTTATTGACGTTGTTACCATTTTAAAATGAGGTGTTTGGGGTGCCTGAGTGGCTCAGTCAGTTAAGTGTCCGACTGTGAATTCAGCTCAGGTCATGATCTCACAATATGTGAGCTCGAGCCCTGCTTTGGGCTCTGCCCTGATAGTACAGAGCCTGCTTGAGAGTCTCTCTCTATCCGGCTCTCTTTTGGTCCCTCCTCCCCTGTTCATCCTCTCTCTTTCTTTCTCGAAATAAATAGATACACTTTTTTTTTTAAAAAAATGAGGTGTTATAATATATTTTATATAAGCCTCATGGTAACTACTAGGAAAATCCTATAGTAATTACATAAGACATGACAGGAACTCAAAGCATACTGATACCAGCAGGTATCAAAATACACGCAAAAAAAGTAGCTGGTTTAAATAAGAAATAATGGACATACAAAACAACCAGAAAATGAACAAAATGGCAATATTAAGTCCTTACCTATAAATACTTCAGTTGTAAACAGATTCCTCCAATTAAATGACACAACATGGGTGAACGGATTAAAAAAACAAGACCCAACATTATGCACACTCTTTGCCCTTAAAGACACAGGGACTAAGAGTAAAGGGATGAAAAAAGACATTTCCAGCATATGCTAATCAAAAAAGAAAAAAAAAAGAGCAGAGTAGCTTTTACTTATACCAGATAAAATAAATTCTAAACTAAAAATAATAAAATAGACAAGACTATTATATTATGATAAAGGGGTCAATGCATTAATAAGGCATAACAAATTATAAATATTTTGTGTTTGTTCACTACATTGGAGCACCTGACAAAGCTAAAAGGAGAAATAAACCATACTACAAGGGATAGATCATACAGAGAACCAACTGGGAGACAGTGAATCTGAAAAACGCTACAGACCAAATAGACCTGACACATACACAGAACGTTCTCATCAACAACAGCAGAACAGATATTTTTCTCAAGCACACAGGGAATACTTCTTAGGACAGACCACACGTTATGTCACAAAACAAGTCTTGGCAAACTCAGGAAGACTGAAATCACACCAAACATCTTTTCTGACCACAATGGCATGGAATTAGGAAGCAACACTAACAGGAAAACTAGAAAAATCATGAGCACATGTAAATTAAACAGCACTGGCCTAAAAACCATTTGGTCAAATAAAGAGGTAAAGGGGAAATTTACAAAAATATTTTTTAAGACAGACAAGAATGAAAATATAATATACCAGAACTTGGGGGATATAATAAACGCAATGCTCACAAGGAAGTTTAAAGTATTAACCTACATTAAGAACCAAAAAATATCCTAAAGAAGTAACCTAACTCTATGCCCTAAGGAACTAGAAAAAGTAGAATTGAGCCCAAAGGTAGCAGAAGAAAAGAAATAAATGAAATAGAGAATAGAAAAACAATAGAAAAGAGTAACCAAACTAAGAGTCAGTTCTTGAAAAGATACATATAATTGGCAAACTCTTAGGTACACTGAACCAGGAAAAAGGGAAAGGAAACAAAGTATTAAAATTGTAAAAGTAAAAAGCACATGACAAGTGACACTACAGAAATACAAAAGATCCTAAGTGGCTGCTATAAACAACTATACACCAAAGAGAACTAGACAACCTGGAAGAATTGAAAAAATTATTTGAAACACACAATTACCAAGACTGAATCAGGAAAAAAAATAGAAAATCTGATTAGACCATTTCCTAGTAATAGGATTAAATCAGTATTCAAAAATGCCCCAAAGGAGAATAAACATT
Source organism: Paradoxurus hermaphroditus (assembly GCA_004024585.1). Taxonomy (NCBI): domain Eukaryota; kingdom Metazoa; phylum Chordata; class Mammalia; order Carnivora; family Viverridae; genus Paradoxurus; species Paradoxurus hermaphroditus. The sequence continues at coordinate 17,500 of PITB01021679.1, read as the reverse complement.
GTTAAAGTGACCATACTACCCAGGAAATCCACAGATTTAATGAAATCTCTATCAAAATATCAACGGCATTTTTACAGAACTAGAACAAGTAATCCTAAAATTTATACGGAGCCACAAAAGATCCCAATTAGCCAAAGCAATCTTGAAAATGAAAAAACTAGAGGTAGCACAACCTCAGATTTCAATTTATGCTACAAAGCTGTATGCTGGCACAAACACAGACACACAATAGATCAATAGAACAGAATAGAGAGCCCAGAAATAAACCTGCAAGTACAAGGTCAATTACCCTACAACAAAGGAGGCAGGAATATGCAATGGGAAAAAGACAGTCTCTTAAAGAAATGGTGCTGGGAAGACTGGACAGCTACCTGCAAGCAAATGAAACTGGACCACTTTCCTATGCCACATACAAAAATAAACTCAAAATGGATTAAGGACCTAACTGGGAGACCTGAAACCGTAAAAATCCTTAAAGAGAACATTCGTCGTGATGAGCACAAAGTAGTATGTAGAACTGCTGACTCACTATATTGTACACTTAGTATAACAGAGTAGGTTAATTATAGTAGAATTTTAAAAATACATAATTTTTTAAAGTTGCAACCTCCTTCCCCACACGAGCATCTCTCATCATCATTACCTGATTAATTAATTAAAATAAACATTTTACGTATTTCTGTTGTTCATTGTCTACCTTCCATTTTTTTAATGTTTATTTTTGAGAGAAGGAGGGGGGGAGGGCAATGAGAGGGAGAAAGGGGATCTGAAGCAGGCTCCATGCTGACAGCAGAGAGCCTGATACAGCACTCAAACCCACCAACTATGAGACCATGACCTGAACTGAAGTCAGATGCTTAACTGACTGAGCTACCCTATATTCCACTTCCTGAATGTAAATTCCAATAGGACAAAGAATTTTTGGCACTTTGTCCAATACTCACTCATGGCACATAAAAAGTGCTCAATAAATATTTGTTGAATGAAAAAAAAAAATTCCTGAAAGAAGAAAAGCCTAGGACCAAATGGCTTCACTGGTGAATTTTACCAAACATTTAAGAAATGTTTAAGAAAGAATTTACATCAATACTTCTCAAACTCTTCCATAAAATCAATTAAAAGGCAAGACTTCCAAACTCATTTTAGGAGGCCAGCACTCTCCTGACAACAAAATCGGAAAAGAACTACTAGGAGGAAAAAAAAAAAAAAACCTACGGCCAATATCCTGATGAATAAAGACATAAAAATTCTCAAGAAAATAGTAGTACAGAGAATTCAGCAGCCCTATTAAAAAGGATCATTCACTATGATCAAATGGAATTTATCCCTGAGATGAAAGAATGGTTCAAAGCATGGAAACTAATCCATGTACTACATCAATTAATAGAAAGGAAAAAACTCATATGATCATCTCTACAGATACAGAAAAGTTATTTGGCAAAATTCAACAGTCATTCATGACAAAAATCAGTTAGCAAATTAGGCACAGAAGTAACATATCTCAATATAATAAATTTTTCTTTTTTTTTTTAACATTTATTTATTTATTTTTGAGAGACATAGAGACAGAGCATGAGCAGGGGAAGGGCAGAGAGAGAGGGAGACACAGAATCTGAAGCAGGCTCCAGGCTCTGAGCCGGCAGCACAGAGCCCGACGCGGGGCTCAAACTCACAAACTGTGAGATCATGACCTGAGCCAAAGTCAGCCGCTTAACCGACTGAGCCACCCAGGTGCCCCTCAATATAATAAAAGACATATATGAAAAACCACAGTTAACATCATCTACAAAGGTGAAAGGTTGAAAGCTTTGCCTCTAAGATCAGGAACAAGAAAAGGTACCCTCTCTCCCCACTCCTATTCAATATAGTACTAAAAGTCATAGCTAGGAGAACCAGTCAAGAAAAAAAATAAATAAAAGGAAGATGTATAGTGTCTATTTGCAGATGACATGTTTTTATACAGAAAAAATCCTAAAAACTCAACTAAAAACCTGTTAGGTCAACCAACAAATCCAGTAAAATTGCAGGATATGAAAGTAACATACTTTAAAAGTCAATCGAGGGGCACCTGGGTGGTTCACTAGATTAAGAATCTGATTCTTGATTTCAGCTCAGGTCATGATCTCATGGTTCCTGAGTTCGAGCCCTGTGTCAGGCTCTGCACTGACAGCATGGAGCCTGCTTGGGTTTCTCTCTTTCCTTCTCTCTGCCCCTCCCCTACTTGTGCACTGTTCTCTCTCAAATAAATAAACTTAGAATAAAAAGTTAATAAGAGTTTCTATACACTCACAACAAATTTTCTGAAAAATAAAGAAACGGATCCCATTTTACAATTGTATCAAAAACAACGAAATACTTATGAACAAAGTTAACCAAGAAGGTGAAAAATCTCTACTCTGAAAATTTTAAGACACTGATGAAAGCAATTGAGGAAGACATAAATAAATGAAAATGTAGATTGAAAAATCAATACTACTAAAATGTCCATACAACCAAAAACCATCTATAGATTCAATATAAATTCTATTAAGATTCCAATGACCTTTTTTTTACAGAAGTAGGAAAAAGTCTTCTAAAATGGAGAAAAAAAATAGGCAAAACAATCTTGAAAAAGAAGAACAAAACAGGAGGCATCATACTTCCTGATTTCATGCTACAATCACCAAAACAATACAGTATGGGCATAAAAACAGACAACGAAACAAATGGAAAGAATGAGAAAACCAAGAAATCAACCCAAGCATAGATAGTCAACTAATACTGACAAGGAACACAAGAATACTCAATGAAGAAAAGACAATCTCTCCAACAAATGATGCTGAGATGATTGGATATTCACATGTACAATGCTGAAACTTGGACCTATATCTTACACCACTCAGAAAAATTAACTCAAAATGGACTAAGACTTAAATTTGAGACCTGAAACCATGAAACTCCTAAAATAAACCACAGAACTTAATTTCCTTGACATAAGTTTTGGTGATAATTTTTTGGATATGACGCCCTATACACAAGCAACAAAGTCAAAAATAATGTAATGGGACATTAACTAAAAATCTTCTGCACACCTAACAAAACCGTCACCAAAGTGAAAAGACTACCTGCAAAATGGGGGGAAAAACGTATTTGTAAACTGTTTATCTCCTAAGGGGTTAATATACAAAATATAAAGAACTCCTAGAACTCAAGGGCAAAAAAACAAAACAAAAAAATAATTAAATACTAGGCAAAGAACATGAATAGACATTTCTCCAAAGAAAGATATACAAAGGTGTTCAACATCACTAGTAATTAGGGAAATGCAAATTAAAACCATAATGTTACTTCACACCTGTTAAAATGGCTATTACCAAAAAGACAAGAGAACAAATACTGAAGTGGGGACACTTGTACACTGTTGGGAGGAATGTAAACTGGTGTAGCCAATATGAAAAACAGCAGGGAGGACCCTCAAAAAACTAAAACTACCATATGATCCAGCAATTCCACCTCTGGGAATATATCCAAAGGAAACAAAAACATTAATGCAAAAAGCTATCTGCACTCCCGTGTTCACCGCAGCATTATTTATAACAGTCGAGACACGGAAAGAACCTAAATGTCCATCAATGAGTGAATGGATAAAGCAGTTGTGGTGTACATACATATATACACACGTATTCACATATATAATGGAATATTATTGATTCATAACCAAAAACAGAAATCCTACCGTATGCAATAATATGGATGGAGAAGACATTAAAGACATTATGCTAAGCGAAATAAGTCAGACAAATGCAAATATTGTATGATCACACTTAGATGTAGAATCAAAACAAACAAACTCAGAGAGAAAGAGATTCGACTTGTGGTTCCCAGAGATGGAGGACAGAGGGGAGTAGGAAGAGAACTCGAAGAGAGTGAGCAAAAGGAACAAACTTCCAGTTATAAGACAGATAACTACTAGGGATCTAAGATGCAAAATGATGACCACAGCTAACACTGTCATAGGATATACAGAGAGGTTGTTAGGAAAATAAATCCTAAGCCTTGTCATCACAAAGAGAAAACAGTTTTCCTTTCTTCTTTTTTTCTTTCTTTTTATTGCACCTGTGTGAGAAGATGGAGGTTAGCTGAACCTACTGTGGTAATCATTTCACAATATATGAAAATCAAGGGGTCATCATGCTACAATGTATACAATGATGCATGTCAATTATTTCATAATGAAACTGAAGGGAAAAAAAGAACATTAGAGTTGTAGCCAGCATTTACTGTTCCAGTGGTAAATGACCTTTGAAAAATGACCATTTGATATCCTAGGGGCCTGAGGACATGATTCCACCTCCAAAAGTGGTCTTTAACACTGACTGCTTAAAGCAAATATGAGGGAAACCATTCATTTCTGAAAAGTACCTGTCTTATTTTAATGGTCTTTGAAAGGACAGAAAGGTTGTATGAAGTGCAGTTAAGAGTGTGGGGTTTGGGGGCACCTGGGTGGCTCAGTCGGTTGAGCATCCAACTTTGGCTCGGGTCACGATCTCACAGTTTGTGAGTCTGACCCCAGCATCAGGCTCTGTGCTGACAGCTCCGAGCCTGAAGCCTGCTTCATATCCTGTGTCTCCCTCCCTCTCTGCCCCTCCCCCTCCTCAAAAATAAACATTAAAAAAAAATTTTTTTTTAAGTTTGGGGTTTGGAATCTAACTGCCTAGATTCACTATGAGGTTCCATGGTTTACAGACTGGGCACCATTAGGCAAGTATGCACGTCATAAATTTATTAGCCTCAGTTCCAAATCCACCCTTCCTTGCCCTCCTGGACTTTGTAAACATTTCTCTTTTGAATCGCTCATATGAAGTTTGGCTTTGTTAGTAGAAGCACAGGATGGATACCACAAAGCATAATAGGGTAAGAAGCTTCTCTTTTTGGTTCCATGTACTTTGGTGGGGGGAGGGGTGTTTGTTTTTGCCTCATGACTTCCCGCAATTTAGGGTGACCACTTAGAGTCACCCTAAAATGAGTTTTGCAGGCATCTTGGTGGATAATTTCTCCCTTGGCCTACCAGCTATGAACCAAATCTAGTTCACAACATCCCAGCACATTTCTCTACTTTTCAGTGAGTCCCAGTAACACCCTCTCCAATAAAGTATACATGTGACTGTTGGGATACGGGGAGGGTGCACTCGTCCAATTCCTTCCTTCCTTGGAGTCTCTGTCTCAGCACGAGAGGTAGCAGGGAATCCCCATTCTCCACCCCTTTCTTCTTTATTTTTCTCTTTTGTTTCTTGCTGTAAGTGACCACTTTTTAAATTACATAATAATTAGTTTTATTACACTTTCCTTGTTCAAATCACTAATGTGGTTTCTGTCTCCTGAATGGACACTAACTGTTAAGAAAGTCTGTAACATGAGGTTAATCATAGTGACCTCTTAGATTTGTTTTAATCATTGCAGAAGTTCATATAGAAAAAGTTCTTAAACCATGTTCCTTTGGTAACAGTCTTACTGTATTCAGAGAGAGGCTTACAACGGTTACTGCCTGGCAGAACTTCCAATGGACAGTTCTTCTGGGATAGCAGGATAAAACAAAACATTTCAAGAAATTTCTGAGAAATGATCTACCTTCTAAAGAATATGTTCTCTAATCCTTAGAGTTGCAACAGAAATTTATTTAGACATCTAATTACACTGCAACACTACTATACACAAGACATTTCTTCCCCAATGGACTGAACTTCTTGAGGGAAATCATCACATTTTATTCTTTAGTGAATCTCTTGGTAAAGAATAGATGCTCAGTATTAAGTGGGTGATGAGTCACAGTACAGCTACCTTGCCAATGTATCAAAACCCAACAATGCCCGATTTTTCTCATCAATCTGATCTATATTTTGCAAGGATTGTTGGAAGAGTCTTTCCAATTGGATGTCCCACCAAGCCTCCTAAAAATGTCCACACCCCTACACTGTCTTGACAAAAAATTACTTGAGTTTCATTTTGCGTATGGGTGATCAACAGAATGGGATATTATAACCTTCCCTCTTACCTGATTTCATTGTCTTCAATAGTTGTTTTATTTTTTTAATTTTTTTAACATTTATTTATTTTTTGAGAGACAGGGAGAGTGAGAGCAGAGGAGGGGCAGAGAGAGAGAGAAAAACAAAGGCTGGGAAGCAGGCTCTGCGCTGACAGTGGAGAGCCTGATGCGGGACTTGAACTCATGAACTGTGAGATCATGACCTGAGCTGAAGTCTGACCCTTAGCCGACTGAGCCACCCACGCGCCCCTTCAACAGGAGTTTTTTAAATACTTTTGCAAAAGATTTTCAATCAACACCATTCACTTCTTTTCCTTCTTTAATAATTTTCCAAGGATGGTAGGATAACTTTAGACTCAGAAGTTTAATGCAGAAAGAATAGATACACTGCCTTCAAAAAGGAGAAACTTAAAGGAGACTCTTAAAGATTTAAAAACATACAGAAGTGGGGCGCCTGGGTGGCTCAGCCAGTTAAGTGGCCGACTTCAGCTCAGGTCATGATCTCACGGTCTGTGAGTTTGAGCCCCGCATTGGGCTCTGTGCTGCCGGCTCAGAGCCTGGAGCCTGCTTCAGATTCTGCGTCTCCCTCTCTCTCTCTGCCCTTCCCCTGCTCATGCTCTGTCTCTATGTCTCTCAAAAATAAATAAAGGTTAAAAATTTTTTTTAAAAAAACATACAGAAGTAGCCAAGATCTATAGCTTTAGGACCAATTTATTTATTGGAACACTATTGTTTGAAAGAACATTCTTAGGCATTAAATAGTCCTCTGCTACTAGAATGGCAATTGTTTAGAAGAGTAAGCATTCTTACATATGCAAAAAGAATTTAATACAGGAATGTCTTTAACACACTCCTGTTCTTGTCTTTTGAGGTCTGTCTTGCATTTAATTTCAAATTTTATACTCTAACACAGCAAAACCGAAAGTGTAAGAGGTGTCTTCATTTTTTCCCCTACTGTTTTAAAACTAATCTGGTCTGCTTTCAAGCACAAGTCATTTCAGTTGTATAGAGGTCTCCGTTCTGGCTGTCTTCATTAAAAAATATTCACTTGAGTAGTGCACACTTCACATTCAGAGAATAAATACATCCAGCAGTTCCCCCTTGTCTGTGGTTTGCTTTCCATGGTTTCAGTTACCCAAGGTCACCCACAGTTAGGAAGCATCAGATGATCCTTTTCTGACATACACTCAAAAGGTCAATAGTAGGTTGCCTTTTAATTTTGTTGATTGTTTCCTTCACTATGTAGAAGCTTTTTATTTTGATGTAGTCCTAATACTTCATTTTTGCTTTTGTTTCCCTTGCCTCAGGAGACAAACCTAGAAAAATGTTGCTACAGCTGATGTCAGAGACATTACCATCTGTCCTTTCTTCTAGGATTTTTATGGTTTCATGTCTCACATTTAGGTCTTGAATCCATTTTGAGCTTATTTCTGTGTATGGAGTAAGTGGTCAGTTTCATTCTTTTGTACGTAGCCATCCAGTTTTCCCAACACAGTCTGGCGAAGAGACTTTTTCCCATTAAGTATTTTTGCCCCTTTTATTAAAGATTAACTGACCATATAACTGTAGGTTTACTTCTGGGTCTTCTGTTCTGTTCCAGATCTCTGTGTCTGTTTTTGTGCTATTACCATACTGTTTTGATTACGACACCTCTGTAATATAAGTTGAAGTCCAGAACTGTGATACCTTCAGCTTTCTTTTACAAAATCGCGTTGGCTATTTGAGGTCTTCTGTAGTTTCAATTATAAAATTGAAATATCCCAATTTTATATCCCAATACATAAATTTTGGGATTTTTGGTTCTAGTTCTGTAAAAAATGCTGTTGGTATCTTGATAGGGATCATATTAGATCTGCAGATTGCTTTAGATAGCACAGACATTTCAATAATATTTGTTCTTCCAATACATGAGCCTAAAATGTCTTTGCATTTCTTTGTGTTGTCTTCAATTTCTTTCATCAATGTTTTATAATTTTCAGAATGTAGGTCTTTCACATGTTTGGTTACATTTATTCCTAGGTATCTTATCATTTTTGGTGCAATCTACTAAACGGGAGAAGATATTTGCAAATGACATATCCAATTAAGGGTCAGTATCCAAAATATATAAAGGACATATATTCAACACCACAAAACCCTCCAAAAAGTCCAATTAAAAAATGGACAGAAGACATGAACAGACATTTCTCCAAAGAAGACAGCCAGATATCTGAGAGACACATGAAAAATATGCAATGTCACTCATTATCAGGGAAATGCAAATCAAAACTATGAGGTATCACCTACTATCTGTCCGAGTAGTTCAAATCAAAACTATGAGGTATCACCTACTATCTGTCCGAGTAGTTCAAATCAAAACTATGAGGTATCACCTACTATCTGTCAGAGTAGTTCAAATCAAAACTATGAGGTATCACCTACCATCTGTCAGAGTAGTTCAAATCAAACCCACAGGAAACAAGTGTTGGTGAGGATGTGGAAAAAAGGAACCCTCATGCAGTGCTGATAGGAATGCAAACTGGTGCAGCCATTGTGGAAAACAGTATGGAGGTTCCTCTAAAAGGTAAAAATAAAACTACCCTACGATCCAGTAATCTCATTACTGGGTATTTACCCGAAGAATATGAAACACCAATTTGAGGGATATATGCACCCCTAGATTTATAGCAGCATTATTTACAAGAGCCGAACTGTGGAAGCAGCCCAAGTGTCCATCGACTGATGGATGAATAAAAAAGATGTAGTATATTCGTATTCATATATGTTCTATATTTATTCAGCCATAAAAAAGGAATGAAATCTTGCCACCTGCGATAACATGGATGAAGCTAGAGAGTATAATGCTAAGTGAAACAAGTCAGTCAGAGAAAGACAAATACCATATGATTTTAATCATGTGGAATTTAAGAAACAAAACAAACAAGGAAAGGGATAAAAAGAAACAAATCAAGAAACAGACTCTTAACTACAGACAACAAACTGATGGTTACCAGAAGGGAGGTGGGTGGAGACATGGGTGAAACAGATGATGGGGATTAAGGAGTGCACTTGTGATGAGCACCTAGTGACGTATGGAAATTCTGAATCACTATATTGTACAACTGAAACTAACAGAACACTGTATGTTAACTCTACTGTAATTAATTGTTTTTTTAAAGGTCAACAGTAGCCTAAGACTATGTCACAAGGACTACACTGTTCACCTCACTTCATCTCCTCAAGTAGGAATGTTATCAACCCACATCATCACAAGAAGGGTAAGTACAATAAGATATTTGAGAGAGAACTACCACATTCACATAACTTTTAAGATAGTACATTGTTATAATTGTCTATTTTATTATTATTATTGTTCATCTCTTACCGTGCCTAATTTATAACCTAAACTCTATCAAAGATATGTATGTATAGGAAAAAACACAGCGTATACAGGATTTGGTACTATCTGTGGTTTGGGGCATCCCCTGGGGGTCTTGGAACATATCCTCCATGGATACCTGGGGTCCACTGCACACATAAATCTTAGCCAAGTGACTAAATGACTAAAGTATTGACTCACCACAATTGGCTTCATCTGCTCCGTTTGGGCAACCAGATGTAAAATCACAGAACTTGCTGGATGAAATACGCTCTGCACCCTCACGTGCCACCAATCCAGCTTCAAAATTAAGAGATGGAGATTTGGATAAAACAGGCTCTTCCCCTTCAACAAAAAAAATGGAATGCATAGTTGTTTTATGAATACTAGTTTTTAAATATGCTAAAGACACAGAAGCTAGACAAAAAGAGCAAATCAGAATTCTGTTTTCATCCGTGTATGGTGCTTCAAATGTATACATAAGGCACTAAGAATTGCTCTGAAGGGTTATAGCCATTGGCATGCTGATTAAAGCCTCCCAAGGCTTTAGTTCAAACACAGGGTCTAGGTAAATCTCTGGCCATTCGGCCCTACAAAATAACATAATTCATTACCAGTGGGACTTGTCTTATTGTTTAACGCCTATTCTAGTGCCATCCCTAAGTTTCTGCCCAGTAATGATACCAAATTCCTCAGGGGAGATCTTACGATTACCTATCAGACAAATTTGCAAACACAGTAAAAAAGGTGTTGTTTTTCTCTTTGTGTAAAACAACTGGCCTTTCAGGAAAAAGTCATATGATTTTGGCCTAATTAGAATTATACTCTAACTTGGGGCGCCTGGGTGGCTCAGTTAGTTAAGCGTCCAACTTCGGCTCAGGTCATGATCTCACAGCTCATGAGTTCAAGACCTGCATCAGGCTCTGTGCCGACAGCTCAGAGCCTGGAGCCCGCTTCAGATTCTGTGTCTCCCTCTCTCTCTGTCCCTCCTCAGCTCACACTCTGTCTCTCTCTCTCCTTCGAAAATAAACAAACATTTAAAAAATTAGAAAAAAAAAAAGAATTATGCTCTAACCAACTAAGATGATATTTGGATTGAAGAACACATAAATTGAGTTTTGATTTGCTTTCTGAAAAGATTTCTATGTAAGTCAGATCAAGTACTCTCAGAGACTTCTGCTAATGTTAATTTTAGTGACAATTTAAAACTTTTAACCACACTCTTGCCTCCAGTTACATTCTCTTCAATGTCAACTTTCTGCTATTCCAATTCTGGTACTGCGGTATTTGATACGAGAAGGAAAATGTTAGTTAAATAACAGAAATAAGGTAACGCTGCTTAACCCTCAGAAGCATTAATCATTAAATCTGTTGCTGTGCACTCCTCAATGTCTATCAAAACCACTACGCACACAGAGCTGAGAAAGGTTTACTGTAAGTTCAGAACACACATTCTGAATAAATACACGACACCATATAAAGTTAGTACACAGAACTGTACGATGTCACCCATTAAGGATGTCTTTAGAATAAATGGCTATTAATTAAAAGTTCTTTAAGCCAGTTCTCAATCCAGGACTGTTTCTCCTGTATCATCCCTAATTATTGCATTTGGTGCCTGGAAGAGGGCAAATTTCCGCTTACTAAATATGTTGTTTAATGAAACATAACTTCGGAATATATGATGCCCCTGATTTCTTTTTTTTTTTTTTTTTAATTTTTAATGTTTATTTTTGAGAGAGAGAGACAGAGCATGAGCAGGGAAGGGGCAGAGGGGAGACACAGAATCCGAAGCAGGCTCCAGGCTCTGAGCTGTCAGCACGGAGCCGGACGCGGGGCTCGAACTCACAGACCGCGAGATCATGACCTGAGCCGAAGTCGGACGCTCAACCGACTGAGCCACCCAGGTGCACCTGATGCCCCTGATTTCTAAACGCAAGTAATGTTTGTGTATACAGACAAAAAAATAAATGAATAAAGTGTGATCATCTATAGGCAAAATCTTTAAGGTTGTCTATTTACTAACAGACTCTGGGGTAGGAGGGATCAAAGGGAAACACGAATCAGTGTTAGAATAATAAAGTAACCACAGGCATAATATATGCTGTTCCAATCTATTCTCAGAGCCAAAATAAGGGTTAGGCTTTCAAAAATGCCTGTATGATTTTTATGACAATATTTCTGTCCCTTAATTGGAATGGTCTACGAAGTATTTAGTCACAGAATTAACCAAATTCCATCTGTTACTTGAAAATATTATGTTCTGCATTTACACAGAAGTTTAGGGTCAGGATTTAAATTTTTGGCTGGCCTTATTTTCCCAAACTGAGTCAGTTTTTTTTTTTTTTCTTTTTCACTCCTAGGTGATTCTGAAACATGAGTTTCATTATATATTCATCTGAAGTGCAAGAAAATTAGAATAGAATTAAATTTTTTACAGAAGGGTTTTTATTGTATGCAAAATAATTAAAACTGTTTCACAATTTTTAACTAAAAAACTAAAAAATGCAAAATAATTAAAATTGCTTCATAATTTTATAACTAAAAAAACTATGTGATAGTTTTAACCACAAGGATATAACCACAAGAATATTACTGGAAGAGTCTCTAGGATCTAGACTGTGATATAGCACATATATATTTCAAAAATATGTTTCGGCTTTGAAGGATATGTGATATACTCCACATCCTGGTTTAGCTGTTAGTAAGCCATATTACTGAAGGACTCCAATATATTTTAAATTTTGGTATCAGGAGGAACTAATTACTTCCATGTTTAAAACTGCAGTGACTACAAAAAAAAAAAAAAAAAAACTCACCTTTCTTTAGTATGCTGGTAGCTGGAAGTGACCGATCTGAAATTTCACATTCCTGGGATATACTGATGTCATCTAGAGCAACAGTAGCATTTGATGATAAAACAGTAGCTTCTAAAATCAACTATAATTACAGAAAAACAGATTATTAAAAATACACCGTAAATGTCTCACAATCATATATCTCTGTGTAGAGAAGCTCATTTGCAACTGTCCCACATTTCAACCTAATTTTAGAAAACTGTTTTGACCAGAACATTCAAATTATAAATTTATAAAGTCATAAAGGCTTTGACAGCACCTTACCTAACCTTAATGTCTTAGGTAACCTTGTTTCAATTAAAAGTTGAAACATTCATCACCACTGAAGGGTTGCCTTCCCATCGGAGCCATTAGGAGTCATATGCATTTAAAATGAGCTCTTTGGGGTAATCAACTGTGTGGTTTACAACTCAATTTAATTGAGATATGAATTCATTTGTAATGGGTCTGCTGGAGGCAATGATTCAGTTTCCGAATCAGAATATTTAAATACTAACATATATTATGTATACATACACAGAAACGGACTTAATGAGGTAAAGCATAGAATCAATAACCACATACAGTAGTTAATATTCATAAATTAAAGCACTCAGAGGCATTTAAATTTAATTTATTCTAACACTCTGAATAATGACTGATATAATTTGTTTTCTTCCTTGTTAATCACATTATTCTGTTGTTAATCCAGCATTTTAAAAAAAGAGAGAGAGAAATTATGTCTGGAGTCTTAAAGATGTGTGGCAGGACCACCAGCCTAGGACACTGTAGGTGACACACTCCATCCTATCAGACAAGATCTCAGATCCCAAAGATCTTATAACTTACTTCGTATGATGAGACATTAACAACTCAACTATACCAGAAGTGCTCTACAAAGACATATGTATAAAATACTAGGAGAATCAAAGCAAAACACTTCATTATTTCTGTCAAGCATGCAAGACAAAATTTGAAAAAAAAAAGTTGGTAAAAATATTAAGTACCTAATAAGCAATAATTAATTATCTCAGTTGTCACCGCTGCCTCAGATTTAGTTAGAGAAACTGGTAACGTTACAAGCAAAAGCAGGGAGATGTGAAAGTGTATGGTATATTTAGAAGAGTGTGGACGAAATTCTCCCTCTGGAGGCACGTATACTAGAACGCTGTGGCCGCTGCAGGATGATGGGGTTCAAGACCTGCTTTCCCAAACTATGGTGCACCTCAGCAAATCGCATACTTCAGGTTGAAAGAGTTTAAGAATTGGCATGTGCAGGACATGACTTTGTGATCTTACCCTGAAGTGGATCATAATACGTTCATGGGAGAGGCGCCCGCCCTCTCTATAACTGGAGGAAAGGAGAATCCTTATTTGGGAAGACAAACCGATGCGCGCGCGCACACACACACACACACACACACACACACACACACGAATAGGAATGGACGAGCCTCGCTAAGTTTCTCCCTGTTTACTACACTTAGCTCACACTCTGCCCCATCACATCTTTCCATGACTGTCCACTCTTCATCGAACCTGGTGTAAAAGGCTCAAGATTAACAGTTTCTTACAGTCTTTAGGTTCTTATTAAGGCTCTACTGTCAGGTAAGACTAACATTAAATACTTGTGTATGTTTTCTCCTTCAATCTGCTTTGTTAATTTTCAGACCCAGCAAGGGGGAAACATTTTCCTCTCACATGTAGAAGGATTTTAAGAAAATGATGAATTGGGGGCACCTGGGAGGCTCAATCTGTTAAGTGTCCAACTTCAGCTCAGCTCATGATCTCATGGTGTGTGGGTTTGAGCCCCGCACCAGGCTCTGTGCCGACAGCTCAGCCTGGAGCCTGCTTCGGATTCTATCTCCCTCTCTCTCTGCCCCTCACCCCCTCAAAAATAAACATTAAAAAAAAAAGGAGAATGATGAATTAAGTAACAAGTGGAACAAATTGCTCGAATGAACTGGTGCAGCCCAACTAGAGAGCAATTTGATGCCACTATTAAAAAGAAAAATACCACACGCTAAAAAGATTAAGTCCACTTCTCAGCATTTATGCTAGAGAGACATTCATAGGAATATACACAAAAGCCTGCCCTGGAATGTTTACTTCAATGTTGGTTTTGATAGCAAATGAATGGAAAAATTTTAATGTGAATAAAAATTAAATGGTTGGTCATATAGACCATGAATAACCATGCCAGTTAAAAATAGTATCTATGTGCTACTATGGAATGAACTTTAATATGTGTTTCCAGGTGAAAAATTAAATTACAGAAAAAAGGTTGTAGTATGATTCTACTGGCCAAAAATCACAATGATTTAGATTTCTAGATATATGTGGTACACACATATATATTACATAAATAGAACAGAAGTAAAAATACATCAATATCTATACTAACCTCAAGATAAAGACTATGCGGTCAGGAGAGACTATTGCCGTATCCACAATTTCTGATACTTTATAATGAGATGTATACAATTTTAATGACTTTTAAAATTCCGATTAGAACTGAGTTTTTTTATAGATTCTTAACCAACTAAGAAATCTGGACTTCATAGAAAAGGCAGAAAATAATAATAGGTTTTGAAGAACGGTTTTGATGTAATACATACGGGCGCCGTAAGTGAGAAATACATTACGCTTAACGCCATTAAGGTATCGTAATTTATTTTGGGCAGCTCTAATTTTGAAAGATTTTTTTTCCTTTTATTATTAGAATCTGTCCTGAACTAAAGTCAACTAAAATAGATGCTTAATTCTTCAGACTCAATTCTTTAGACACCACCATATTTGAAGCTCTGCCCACCACCAATTCTTATTGACCACCGTATTTGAAGCCCTGCCCAACTTAAAGGAAAGCTGGAGAAAAGAGGTATTTCTCCAGGCCTCCAGAGAGCTACATGTTCTATTCTTTGCATAAAGTGGGTGGAGCCCTGGGACAGGTTGAAAGAGAACTACAGAACAGGTCTGTACAGTATGGTTGCATCATTTTGTCTGAAGGGAACCACTAAACTACTGGACATTCATATTAAAATGTCAGTATAACATTTTGCCTCCAAACCCAAATAAAAATGATTTTAGATCATCTGCACTTCTGCATGCTTACTTTACAGAATTAAATTCAGAACTATAAAACGAAAATTATAATTCTACCATGAATTAAAATCTTCCACATTTAAAAAGAAAAATGAGCACTTCCTTTAAAAATGAATCTTATATCCATAAATACTACCATCTGATGATCTCAAAATCATCTTGGCTATTTCTTTTTTGTATTGCTTGTTTCAGCTAAGCTGATCCTTTGATTTGTGACCAAAGGCAGTTCCCTTTGGGAAACACAGAACCAAGTGATAACCAGTAAATGAGAAAGAGTTCCCTCAGAAGAAATGTCTCAACCATGGGTATTTCAACAATGAATGAAGGAAAAGTGAAAACTTCATTTTGTAAGATTCTCAAGGAAATTTCAGAATTTAAATTTCGAGGGATATGCACAGTCTCTCCCTTCTAAAACTATTTTTCAGGACCTGGCTGATATCTGTTTTATTCAGGGATATTATATTACTCCCTGAAAAAGCAAAATCATTCCTTGTTTTTGCTTTCAGGAACCAAACAGCCTGTAAATGTTGCTTGTAATCAAGTGATTACTTTTGATATCTGAAAAAACAAGGAAAGCCTTTCCAGAGAAATTCTCAACTAGCACATTTAGATTTGGATTCTTTGATACCTTGTTTTTTAAAAAAAATAACAGAAACAAAAAGATACAAATCTAAGAGGAAAAGTAGGATTATAACAAGTAAAGAAAAACTGGAATATAGCAAGTTTTGGATGATAAGAAGAGCCAAAGCAAGCTTATCTAAAACTTATTACAAACCAAGCACATTCGTTTTTTCAACCTTGTGAAGACTGTGCTATTTTCATCCTCATTTGAAAGCAAGAGAAACAGAAGCTTCAGAGGTAAAGTAATTGGTTGAAGGTCAGGCATCTAATAAGAAAAATATGTAACCTGAGCACTAAGGATTCTGCTATACTGCATTGCCAGAATAAAATAAAAAGATAACTGGTCTTTAGCAGATCCCGCGGAACAGAGCTGTCTGGTGAAACAATATTCAATGCAGTCCTAAATTAAGAAGGCCGAGGACACTGTAACTTCACAGAGACTAGACCGGCTTTTACAATTGTATTATAAATCTTACTCTTCACTGAATCTTCAAATAATGTCAGGAAATTGTTATTGATTTATATCGTGGGCTGATAAAGAGTAAACATGGTATCCATCACTGTGGAAAATTCCACAAAAGTGTTGTTTTAAAATGAAGTCTAAAATATGACACAATTATGTATTAATAGGAAACTCAAAGTAACTCAGCTGGAAATCAACAGTACTCAGAAGAAATACCACCTTTAGATATTAAAACTAAGAACGGCAGTTAGGGGGGAAAGAAAGTGCAGATGAAGTGAAGAGATTTCTGAAAGACCTCAACATACCGAGGGAACCACCAACTTAAACTTGAAAAACTGAAAAGAATCCTATTAACTATTTGACTTCCATTCTTCCAATAAAAACCATACAGGAAATGGAGAGAATACTGAAATGTTGTTAATTTGCTGTTCTGACAGAATAAGGAGTAAGCTTTATCTTTTTCCTCCAGGAAGAATGAAAGACCTACCTAACTAGGGGTGTTTATTCCTAAGAAACTCAGAGCGATTTGTACTCCGCGGTGAGATCTAGCAGAGACAGCAAAAGGACCCACACTCCATCGGAAATTCATGGCTAGAAGGGCACACAGAAGTCATACGGTCTGATGCCTTTCTCTTCTCCAGTGTTCAGATTGGACTACACTCTATAAATATATTCAGAGTGTAGTCACATGGCAGGATAACCAGGTGCTGACTAAGGTCACTCTTAACTGACTCGGTCTACTAAAGTACCAAAGAAGCTGGTTCCCAAGATATAAACTTTAAATATTTCAATATTGAAAAGCTAGACTGACTCTTTGTAGGCAGAGTATCTTTTACTTTTGTTGTTGATAAAAGAATGAAGTAGAATTGCACCAACCTAGGGACCCCTGGGCGGCTCAGTGGGTTAAGTGTCCGACTCTGCTAGACTGTCGTGATCAGCTCAGGTCATGATCTGGTCAGGGTCTGTGAGACTGAGTAGTCCCACATCAGGCTCTGCGCTGACAGCGTAAAGCCTGCTTGAGATTCTCTCTCTCTTCTCTCCCTGCCCCTCCCCCATTCATGTTCTCTCTCTCTCTCGCTCTCTCTCTCTCTCTCTCT